>CAKNXH010001027.1:172344-213015 GCA_932178445.1 Andricus quercusramuli
CTAGCTATTTACACTTTAATACGAAGAAAAAACCAAGTCTTTACCTATAAAAATAGCCTAACAGTGCATTTGTTAATTAACTTTGTTTAAACAATCATCAATTGCTATTGGATGACTAAATATGATCAGTAAGTGAAATTTTTGTATAATTTTTGGCAGATTTAGGAGAAAAAATTTGATTTATTTCATCATAAATACCTGCTGTGGATAATTGTTTATAAAATTTGTTTATAAAATGAAAAATTATTTATTATTTTTAATAAAATTAATTAAAAAACGGTTTATTTCTCGAAATTGTTCAAAAATAGTGCGAATCAATTGACGAATCGCTGCCAATCCCCATGAATCCATTTTCACCCACCTATTTGTTTATAACAAATTCAATAAATTTTTTAACAATTGCTAAGTTATCAGACAACTTTTATGGATAGTTGCTTTATTGATTCTAGGTATTTCGAATTGAATCCAAGTATTTCTCGAAAACCGATACTTTTGAAAATTTTTTTTTGTTTTTTTCCATTTTTGTTATAAAATAAAAAAAAACAGAAAACTGTTTCCAAAATTTGCCATGACAGATTTATGCAAAATTTTATTAGCTTTAATTTGAAAAAAGAACGTTTGAATCGGTTAAAAAGTGGCTTCTGAATATCAATTTGTCCACAGAAACTTTTTTTGCCCCACTGTGGCGACGAAACACTTCGTTTTTTTAAATGACCTTCCCCACGAATTAACACCGAAAAAACGATATTCTAATTTTAATAATTTCCCACTAAGTTTAAGAATACTTACAACTTAAATAGGCGCCAAGAATACATTCTTAATGTACGATGAAGGCCCTCTTCCCTTAAGAATATTTATTCTTGTCTAATTGTAAGAATTTCCCACTAAGTTTAAGAATATTTGCAACTTAAATAGGCGTCAATATATTCTTAATGTACAATGGAGGCCCTCTCACATTATGAATATATATTCTTATCTATAAGATAATAAGGTACAGTTAATCTTAGACTATAGTAAGATTTGAATACTTTTTATTTCAAAAATATTTTTGTGGTAAATAATACAATATAAATTATTATTGAAATTATTACATTGCAATTTTACGTTATACACAACACACAAATGAAAATATATAATGTATATATAGTTATAGATCTATATATATTGTAGCAGTCTTATTTAATTTAATTTTATTTCACTGTAAATAACAGAAAGTTTTAGTTAATTTTTAACTGTAGGTACTGTACAACTTATACGTGACAATTACAAGAAAAGCTTCGAGAACTTGATGTAAAAAATAGCAAAGAAAACTGATATCTTTACAGCCAATGCTTGAAAGTAATATAGGTATCGCCATCAGCTCCTGTACAAGGAAAACATGGATAGAATGACACTAAACTATACGACACTAAACAAACACTTCAAATTCGTAAAATTTCAAACTTAAATATATATGGCATTTTCAAAAAAATAGTTGAATTTTCAACCAAAAAAGATTTTCTATCCAAAGAGATGAATTTTGAACACAAAAAGACGTATTTTCGAAAAAAATATAATAATAATTTTCAACCGAACGATTTCATTAACAATAAAATAGATGAACTTTCTAGTAAAACAGGCGAGTATTCTCAAAAATAGGAAAAGATTCAACCAAATAGTAAAATTTTCAAGCCAAAAAGACGAATTATTTCAAAAACAGTTGAATTTTCAAAAAAAAGTTACTTATCAATCAATAAAGATGAATTTTCAACCAAGAAGGATAACTTTTCTACCATAAAAGATGAATTTTTGAACGAGAATGATGAATTCAACGAAATAGTTGAATGCTTTAAAAATAATTCGATTTTTTACAAAATAGTTCAATTTTTTACAAAATAGTTCAATTTTTAAAAAAATAGTTGAATTTTCAGCAAACAAAGATTTAGTAAACAGTGGACTTGAAATCGGAAAAAATGAATTTTCAACAAAAAAGATAATTTTCAATCAAGAAAGATGAATTTTCAAGAAGATAGTAGAATTCTCAACGAAAAAGTTGAGCTTTCAACACACATGAATAATTTTGTACCCAAAAAGATGACTTTTTAACAAAATATATACATTTTCTACCAAATGGTTGAATTTTTAACCAAAAGCTTGTATCTTGAACAAATAAGATTAATTTTCTAACAAAAAACACGACTTTCCAACAAAATACATGAATTTCCAAAATTTTTTTTTCAATTTGAACGTCAAAAAGACGAATTATCTACAAAAATTTACACTTTCAACCCAAAAATATGATTTTTCAACCAAAAAGTTTAATTTTCAACCAAATAGCTCAACTGTCTACCAAACTGTTGAGTTTTTAAGCTAAAAAGATGAATTTTCTACAAAACAGTAGAATTTTGAACATAAAAGTTAATTTAAAAGCAAATAGTTGACTTTTCGAATATAAAAAATTATTTTTTTGTCAAAACAGTTCATGTTTAAGTACAATAATGGACTTTTCAACCAAAAGAGATGAATTCTCAACGAAGCATGTAGCAGTTAATATTTCAACTAAACAATTGCTTTTTTCAACCAAAAAGGATACATTTTCCACCAAGAAGATTAAAATTCTAACAAGAAAGACGAATTTTGAACAAAATACATGAATTTTCAACCAAAAAGTTGAACTCTGAACTAAAAAAGATAAAATTTTAACCAAATAGTTAAATTTTCAACTGAAAAAGATGAATTTTCACCAAAAATGGAATAGTTTTACTATCAGTTGAAAACAGTTTATTTTCGACCAAACATGAAACGAATTTCCATGAATATAGTTAACTTTTCAACCAAAGAGATGAACAACTTTAACTTGAATTTTTGATAAAAAGATGACTTTTTTAACAACGCAGTTGCGTTTTCAACAAAATAATTACATTTTCCCAAATAATAGAATTTTTAAACAAACAAACTGAATTCTGAAATAAAAACATAAAATAATGGCCACTTTTTCTTTTAGGACTACACCACTGGAAAAGAGATTAAACACACAAAAACAAAGAAAAAAATAACTTTAAAAGAAGTCAATCCACAAAATAACTTGTAAAAGAATCATTCTTAATACTTATATTCAAATAAGTGGACAAGCTCGCCAAGTTGGTGGTCTTCTAGCCACGTTTTCACTTCTTCCATTTTTCATCTGAAATCTGTTGCAGTAATTGGATAATAAGGGACGAGCTCGAAGAAATGCATCCAATTCTGAGGATAAATCGCATGTGTACATCTCTAACTCTATCTCTATCTCTTCGCAGAGAACGTTCATGTGAGAAAAGTTTGATGTCACATGTCAACAAATAAATAACGTAGAGAGGTTATGTCTCGGTGTGGTACGCCGGTATTCAACCTCAATGTGATATCAGACATTTCGAACTTTAACATTTTCTATAAAGAGAAGGAGATGGATGTGCACACGCGATATATCCTTACAATTTGTTGCGTTCCTTCACGCTTGTTAATAATTACGAATGCGAAAAACTGACCGCACAAAACTGATACGCACAAAACATTGAAAAAACTGATTGAACAGAGCAAGGCGCACTATCCTTTGCGCGTTTCTTCTTTCCCCACTCATATTCTCATTTTAAGAATATTTTTTCCCTTTGGCTAGAAGATCTTCTTAAAGTAAGGATTTCGCTTACTTCATTAAGAATATTACTAAGAATATGCCTGTAAGAATATGACAATCTTATTATTAGAATATCGTTTTTTCGGTGAAGGTGAATTGACACGCATTCAATTCGCGCTGGCTCAATTTATTTCATCAAATCAGACAGCAAGATGCGGGCAAATGGAAAAATGTTACTTTACCGCGATTCGCTCCGAAAAGTTTTGTTTTGCTGGGTTTCTTTGTAACTGGTTTTTTTTTCTCGAACTTTCAATATTTTAGAAATGCTTGGAACATTGGCTTTTTTAAAATAGAAAAAAATCGCACGGTACATCAAACCGGCTTTATTTCTTTGCACTATCACAATTTCTTAAATTCAAATTATTTTTTTTTTTAGAGTTGGACCTGTAATGTGAATTGTTTAGAAATTGATCAATTTCAGAAATCAAAACTGAAAACAGGTTTAAATGAACGTTATAGATGAAAAGTCTTTTTTTTCTAAAAAATTCACTTTTATTTTTAGATTTTCATCTCAATGAGAGGGCATTGGTGAAAATTGAGTTTTGCGGATTTCATCAAATCTTACGTTTTCAGACACACTTATTCCGAAAGAAATGGATTTTACACCATTGTTGTAGTCCATAAACAGGGTAACTTTAGAAGGAACTATCCGATTGGATTGCCCTTTGGCATATTATGTAGAGGCCTAAAGACAAAGAACGTGTTTGTTATAAAGCAATTTTTGACCGACGGTTCTGATTTCATCCAACGAATATGCTTTCTGAAAAATAAAAACTTCCATTTTCCAGCCAAACTATACGAGCCAACGAAAAAATGTTGAGAAGCAAAATTGTTCATCTCAAAAAGATGAACAAGTTTTCTTGAAACAATTTTTTTGATAAGAAACATATTTTCCGTTTTAATTGAGATCTCTAAATTTTGTTGTTCATAATTTTTTAATAGGATGCGAAGTTTTTGTTTCAATCATAAAAAAAATTTCAAAATTAGCAAATTTTTTTTTGAATAAACGACACGAGATACGAGAAATGTAGATAGACAAAAGTTGTTTACCCGAAAAAGATCTACAAATCCGTTAAAAATAATGTATTGATATTAATTAACGAAATTCTTCGCGCATATCATATCTTCAATTGCGTTATAAATTATTTTTTTTTAAGATGCGTAGTTCTTGTTTTAATCTTGACAAATAACATTAGAACTGAACAAATTAAATTTTTGAAAAAACGATGCAAGGTGCAGTAAAATGCTTAATAACCAAATTTTTCGCCTAAATTGTATCTAAAAACTTGCTCTTGATCTTCTTTTGGTAGGACCACAACTTTTTTGAATTATAAAAACAAGACAGTGAAAATACGTCTGTCTCCATATAAATGTACATTATAAATTCTGATAATATTCATTTATTGAAATGATAATTTCTCATGGTAGCTGCAAATAAATATTTATGGCAACAAGGAAAAAATATTGAAGTAATCATGAAAAATGAAATTCGCACTTTATTTTGCAATATCTGAGGGCCATCCCGGACTGTGGTACAGAAATTAATGTAATATGCATTTAATATAATAGAGTTAAACATAATATAGAAAAGTTCGTGTTTCAGACACATTTTAATTGAAGCACGAGACGCGTGATGAAAATGTGTCCGTTAAAGCTGAAGGATCTTTAACAAAGGAGAATTCACCGTCACCAAATTACAGTTGTCAATGGTTTGACCTTTAATTTTAAATTATGTAATTTTCATTTTTGGGTCCCAACCTCTGTTTATTTTTGTTTAAGAATTGTTGAACAAAAAAAGGAACAAACGATAAGACTGGTAATTTTGCGATAAATTATTTGCACGTTAGAAAATCGGAACTTGTGAGATTTAAGAAATACAAAAAACTAAATTTTTTCATAAAGAGATAAAAATGTTCATTTTCTGCCACTTTCTAGTGAACCTTCGGAGATAGGAAGAAAATGGATAACATTTATAGACTCGTTCACAAAAAAAAATCTGGCTGAACCAAGCAGAATTCCGGTTAATTCAAATAGAATAGAATGTTAAATATGCCCTTACTATAATTTCTGGTTAAAACTTTAAGAGCTTCCTAGTCGAAAATATTTCGGTTAATGTTACCAGAAACTCGAGTAAATTGGACCAAAATTTCTGGTAAGCTTGACCAGAAATCTTTACGAGACAGTTTTCTGGTAGCTTAAGAATACAACGTTCTGGTCAACGTAACCAGATATTCTGCTAAACTTAACCAGATGTTCGGGTAAGCTTAATCAGATATTCTGGTAGTCATCGATTTTCGACAATCGAATTTGGATAACATTTCTACCTTCATGAACTCTTTCTAGCCCCCTCTGAAATTATATGGACTGCGTCCCAAACAAAATAATCTAAGAAATGTTTCGAAAAATAGACTGCAGCAACTATATTCCGCTTCACTAAAATTTCGTCTTTCTATACGTGGTTAATATTATATTAATCAATGGTGATAGATACCTACAACACTCGGAGCAAAAGCAGCATATTGTTGATGCATTCTGTTTCTGGAAATATTCGTTAGGACTATTCTCTTCGATATTTTATATAATATGCACTTAGATCACTTGATCAATACCAAAATCTCGAACATACACTTTGTTTATTTATTGTCTATAATGTCCCTGTACCACTGGTGTTTGGACAGACAACGCGTAGCTTTTTCTCATGAAACAACTAAATTTATGGTTCACTATAATTATTTATACTAATATGACAAATCCAGAAACACGGCATAAAACAAAAGACAGATTTCTGGAAACTAACAAAAGATCGCGACACTTTTGTAACCAGAAATATTAACCAGGATAGTTTTTATCCGAAAAAATGAACCAATATTAATTAATAAAAATTTCCTAGTCATGTTAGCCATAATTTCTGAATAAATAAACTAGACATTTCTTAACCAGACACGTCTGGTAACTTTAACTAGAAATTTTTCTGAGTGCTATATTAAGAACGTAACTATTGTAGGGAAACAAATCTATTGATGCATGATAAATAATTACCTTGGAAGATAAATAATATAAACAATCTATAAAATTCTAAGCGTATTAGTGATGACCTTCGGAGACTTTTGGGAGCATTTTGGGATAATGTTGCCCTTGTCCTGAATTCGACTTCAAGACATAAAATAAAGTCTCGCTTGCGGCCAGCAGCGAGACTTAGAAAACTTAGCAAGTCTTGGCTATGTCTTAATTGGGAGGTAATTGAAGACTTGGCTAAGTCGCACAGTTTCTACTCGGACAAATTAATTACCTTTTTTACTACATTTAATACATCATGCTCTATTATCGTCATGGTTTCTTTTTGAAAATTTTTGATTTTCTTCCTTTTTTACATAAATCTTCATATTCCCTTTTCTCAGTAGTCCTTTCAATACTTTCCCTCTTCTTCCTTTTCTCATTTCTTTAGACACTAATTTTTTCTTCTCTTTATATCGAGGTTTACATAACTTCAATATTCGTTGTACACCCATTGCACGATTGCAGTGTGAAATTGCAATGTGGTTGCAGTGATTTCAAGGTTACAACAGGGTGATTGAAATGAACATTGTACACCGGTTGCATGAGTTGTCTACCCCCTACACTCCATATTTTCTCTAATTTTGCTTCTCAGCTTCTCAGCTTCGATTCTTCCTTATTTATTGCTTCCGCCCTATCTGAACTTAAACTCGATTTGTTTCTGAATCTTCTATTCTATTTCTTCAGACTCATTAGTAATGTTTTTCAATACGCTCCGAATGCACTCATCCTTTTTTTCATTGACCTCCTCCACTCATTCCTTTACCTGTAATCCTTTCCACACCTTTCTTCGGTTAGTGGGTTGAAATTTTGTTCCATTACGGATTTTCACTCCTTCATTATAGCCATCGACTTTCATAACTTGATCAATTTCCCCGCGATATCACCATTTGAGCATACCCAAAGATGATATATTTTTCCTCTCCTATACCTATGTTTTTTACTATTATACCTTTCCTAATTTCTACAACAATGCCCTCCACCTTTCTTACAGTTTTTCCTTTTATACCTCTATCAGAAATTCTCTTATTGTTCTACCTTTTGCTTCCCAACTTTTTATCGCTCCCATAGCTTATCGTTAATCCACATTCTCCATTATTACTATATATTATAATCACCCATTACTCTAATTTATTCAAACACCCTTATCGTTAATTCCTTTCTATAATCTTAAATGAATATTTTTTAATATTTTTGAATGTTTGAAATGATTTAACATTTAAGTATGGGTTGCGCTACTCATCAATCAGCATTTCAGCTACGCCCTCCATCTTCTCTCGCTAATCAATCACGTGATCTACTTCTCGGCACTTAATGTCTTGTCATTTCATCTACTTGGCTCCGTTCATCAACTTCGACTTTTCTCCTCACTAATCAGTCACACCAGCACTTATAATACTTGCCAAATTACGACGCTGTATCATTTCGAAAAAGTTGCGTGTTCTTTGTCAATAATAGCATCCACCGCTGCAGGACATCTGTAAAAGTCTTTGCGATTTTTTTCAAACTTTCCCTATCTACCTAATCCTTTTGTTGTGCTACTTCTGTTATGAAAATTTAAGCTTTTATTGAAAGTACCGCGTAATACTGTAACTTAAAGCCGACACGGTATGGTGGTTTAGTTTGATGGTAGCGTACCAGCCTCTAACCTAAGTTTTGATATAGGTCGAAGTTCGAATCTCAGTGGATCCGGAGACTATGCAATAATCAGGGTTTGAAAGCTGTAGGCACGTAAAGGTGCTTGTCCGCAAATTGCATTTAGTTAGGCAGAATTCTGTTCCGTTGCCAGACTTGAGATCAGTCCGCTGTACTGCCTGCACTATATTTGAGTCCTAAGGTCTAAGCACAGTGAAGTCGAGAACAGGGAATGTGAATCTAAAAGTAAGTCATCCCTTTTCTTTCCCGTTCCCGTCTTCAATGGGACTTTTCTCGTGCCCTACAAGTTATTGTAGCACAATGATAGAACCAGCTGGAAGTGTGGAAATAGCCGCGGAAAAAGCAGCTGAAAATCTACTGGCATATTTAAGCTTCCAGTAGAAATAAGCAAATTAAAAATTATAAACGATCACCTCCTGGATTTTTTCGGTAAGATGAATGTTCTTTAATCACACGACTCCATAAACCTGAGAATGTTCCTCGTCAGAGAAGGAACTAGTTCGACAGAGTAAATAGGAAATTAAGTCAAAGTGCATTGCTAGTATAGAATTCGAAATCGAGGTGATTGTTGCGGTTGACTACGGTGACTCCTTTGATCTAGTTGTATCTCATAGATCCGTTCGGGTCGGGCGACAAAATTTAATTTCAAATATATTCCTCGAAATTCCACCCCACTGAGTATCTCATCGCTCCACAGTGGTGATCGTTAAATTTTCTACGACACTGCGCCACGAGCACCATAAAAATAAAAGCTGTAGGGCACGCTTCCACGAAAAGATTTCACGCCGAAACGATTCCCACAGGAATATTGCTAGTTACGCTTAAGGAGGCTCGCTACACTTGGGATTGCGCTTGCCTTCTTCATAGATTTTCGAATTTCTTTTATAGGGTATGCTATGCTTTATTTTAAGAAATATTTGTATTCTTTTTTTCTTAGATCTTTATACATATTCTATTGCTTTCTAACATATCGTATTTTAATCAGCAATAGAGATAGCAAGTATATTATATATTCGACGTTCACAAACAGAACTGTCTCCACAATGATTTCCGAAAACACAGAGTATCAACTATATTCACGCCAAAGTTCCCCATATCTATGTATACGTAAATGGAGATGCGACACTCTTGCAGATCATAAAATATTCTACTATATATACTATATATACTACTATATAATATATTCCGTAGGACTCTACTATGAATCATCGTGTGTAGTATCACTCTGCTCATCTGCTGCGTATGTTTAATGGGGATGTTATTGATTGTCTATAATCTAACCCAAGAATGCCTGAAAATGAGGAATTGAAAATCCGAAAATAAACGCGGAATCAAGTGGAATAAAAAATAAAGCGAAGTATGGAAGTGGAAATCGGTGAATTTCCCAGACTTCAGATTATTAGTCAAAAAGTATTTTGTGCTTGGATATGATTCCAGGGATAAATAATAATTTAATGATACAAACCGTGCATACAAACCGTTCTGTGATATTTATACATTCACATACATGTTCAATTGTTCATTATAGTATATTGTGTACCTCAAAGATAAGCAGACGTTTGCATCCTTAGTACACACGAAACTTTATATAACAAAGGTATTATTTACAAGATTATCATTCCTGACATTATAGGTTAGGTTGAAGCGGCCAAAATCGTACACATGCAAAGCAAATGCGCATGTGCGGATGTCGATTATGAACCCATATTACTCCTAAGAATAATATGGACTCATTATTGTACTTACGCATATGCGCATTCGCTGTCCCTTCTCCTTCTGTGTAAACAGCTACTTTTTGAACTAAAAGGACGCTGATAAGACGCGTAGATCATGCCTGCGTTACACAAGCAATTTTTATTGAAAAATCTAAAGTTCACATAATCAAAACACCATATATTTCAATTTTTGGATATTTATATAAATAAAACTAAAGTCCTACAAAAAAAAAAGAGATCATGCAACAACAATCAAACATGAATGACAACCGACAAATGTTTTTCAAATTTTATGAAATATAAATAATTTTCAAAAAGCTTGAAAATTCGAATTTAAACACTGTTTTCATCCCCTCTATCCTTACTACGCTCCGGGAAATCAAGTGCATATACACTTTGAACTTTAAAACTTCAATTACAAAAAAATGAAAGTCCTATAAAAAAATAGGCGTGTTGTTAAATTCGTCTCAGCCATATCTGTAGGAGTTTTTTAATCACACAAAAACAAATTTCCAAACAATTTTTATATTTATAATAATAACATTTGTTCAAAGCAGTAATGCAAAAGCAATCAAATATAAATGACAACCGACCAACTTTCCAAATATTCAAATTTATTTGCACATGCTTTTTTGGTATGCTGTGAGAATGGAGGGGATGAAAACAATGTTTAAATTAGTGCGGGAAAACACTGATGGACAAAGTCCGAAACGAGGTAATCTTCAAAGAATGTGGTACAGGAAAGCCACGAGTTGAAATATGAGAAAGAAATCAGTTGAGATGGTTCGGACATGTTGAAAGATTGAAAGATGAACGAATTACCAAACAAGTGTATAAAGGTAAAGTAAATGGCAGAATGCCCAGAGGTACACCGCCGAAAGAATGGTTAGAATCTGTGAATGAGGCATTAATCCGGAGAGATATTAGAAGCCATAGAAACACGAGAACTTGCATGAAAAAATGCAGTCTTGCGGAACGAACGTTTCATTCAAATAAATAACAAAAGAATTCTAGATCAATCTAAGAAATCTATACTCCCTACCTCACATTACTCCTTTCTTCGCCGAGCAAGTCACGTCCATCCTGAAAGGGAAATGGCTCAATGGTATAATAATAATTACATAAATAATAATAATAACTATTTTAGAGCCTCGGTGGCTCAGTTGGTTAGACGCTCGGACTTCACCTCAGAGGTCCGGGGTTCGATCCCTGAGCCGGTACCTCTTGAAATTTTTCTATGTACCTTTACCGAGGTTCTGGTGGTTCGGAACCCACCTTAAGCTGTAGGTCCCCCCATCATGCACTTGACTGCAGCCCAGTCCGTGAATGATGGGGTAAAACCCAGGCTTTGCCCAATATGTCAGGGCACACGCTCTTATCAGGTCACTTGATTGCATTATAATAATGTGTCCGTGACTGATAATATATACCGGGACTACCCCGTGCATAATATTCAAACAAACAAAAAAATCCAACTCTAATCAAAAATGCCTTCGACATATTGGGCTGTAACCATCTTAAGCCTGAGAGAAAAATGAGTTTCCTCATTTTTTTTACTATGAATGTATTATGAATAAATTAATAACATTATTAATAATAATAAATAAATATTCTCGCGTTGTCGTCGCGGTAGGGCTTGAGCTTTCCTCTTATGAATTTGACGGCTATGTTGGCCGTAGCATTGCTACTGACAGTGTTTCCCATGCCAGACAGGCAGAGAACGAAGAGGAAAGTGACTAACAAGGGGAAGGCCTCAAGTATGAAATTCAAATCGAGTTCGCATGACGATAATTCGAAAGATTATCGAATTTCATTCGACACGTGTCACGGCTTTTTTGTAAGTGGAGCCTAGTTTTTAAAATATTAATGTTTTAAAATTGCGGCTACCTTCACTGATACACTAGTATCAGTCACGCGGGTAATTTTTCAGCCAGCGGCGCTGGCCCTGCGGTAGTGTGCCTGCTTGCTACTCGCTGCTGTGGGGGTTCGAATCTTTTCGCTAGATTTTTTGTTGTTGTAATAATACAAAAATTTAAATTATTGTCAGTAACAATTTTAATATATAATATTTCGGAAGGTTGAAAAAATTCGACACTTTCTAATTATAATATCATATAGTATATTAAATAATACTCTTTTTTATCTTTATAATTATGAAGTACATAATATATTAATAATTAATATAATAATATAATTAATATATTAATAATTATTAAGTACATAACAATATTATATATTATGTAAAATTGATAATAATTTAAATTTTTGGTATCATAAAAAAAAAATCTAGCCAAAAGATTCGAAACCCGACAGCAGCGGGTAGCAAGCAGGCACGCTACCGCAGGGCCAGCGCCGCTGGCTGAAAAATTTCCCGCGTGACTGATACTAGTGTATCAGTGAAGGTAGCCGCAATTTTAAAACATTAATATTTAAAAAACTAGGCTCCACTTACAAAAAAGCCGTGACACGTGTCGAATGAAATTCGATAATCTTTCGAATTATCCTCATGCGAACTCGATTTGAGTTTCATACTTGAGGCCTTCCGCTTGTAAGAGGAACACCAAAACCCACAAATGATAATGGAGAGTATTTTAAAACACAGCATGCGGGACGGTGGAGATGGTGCGCTGCGAGATGGCCATGCAGATCTCACTTATCAAACAGCTGGCCAGCAAGAACATCTGCGATATACGGTAAGCAGTGAAACATCAACTATGTCTGCTGAGGATGTTTTGGCTAGCGTTTGCTGTTTGCAGCCAACCACTTCAACAGAAATACCATGGGAGAGTATCAAGTGAGATACCATAATGAATGAGGAATTGATGCGTCTCTATTATGAAAGTGCCAAGTATGAAACCTCACGCAAACAAAGGATAACATTTTATAACGAAATTTGCCGCAAAGTATCCTCAAATAGAGAAAGTCGCACTAAGAGATATTACCGCTAAGGTGAAGGACATCAGGACTAATCTACTCATCTCAGAAGATCGAGCAATAGAAATTAAACAACAGGTCGATGTGGAGTGGAAAAACAAAGGCAATAAACAGCAGCTAGAGGAAGCCGCGTCATACGAACAAGCAGCGGCAATTGATGTTCTTCCTCAACCTGGTGATGATCCAACACCATTACATCCTCCGGAGGTAGATGGCCTAATACAACCAGTGCCAGAAGCAGAGGTTCAACAACCAAGGAGGCGATTAAAATCGACATACCATATGAATAGAGATGTGATGCGCTTTTATTTTTTGGCAAAGAAAAGTGGGCAAAGTGTAAGAAGAGAACATCATCGTCTCTTCTCACTTAAGTACTCAGGACCAGCCACAAGAACAAATGAGCAGAATCTAGCAGATAAAAAACGCTCAATATCTGTAAACAGATTGCTTTTGGCTGTTGAAATAGCTGCCATCGAAATGGAAGTGGAACAGCAGCTTCCTATTAATGAACTTCCATTGGAAGATGTGGACAATGAAGACTTGATTGCAGCTGAAGGCATAAGTGCTAGGGATAATGAACATCAAGCACCGGATTGACTAGAACCATATCCGGACATTATAAAGGATGATCTAAACAGCGAAGTCCCAGAAAAAATACAACACCTTGAAAGGAATTTTGGTCATGCCTTACTAGAGTTCAGACATGCAGAACCAACACAAAGGCATACACTGCCTAAAATGAACATCACAATTGATCTGCGTGCATAAATAGAACACCTGGACAACAAGGTTTTACCTATGTATTTGAACGCAACACAAACTGCGTTAGAGGTGATAACTCTTGTACACTGTGCAGCTGTGGCAACCGTTAGAACGTTGGGCCGCAGAACTAGGCCTATAAATGCAGTCTTCGCCTCAAGACAGGTGCGAGATCCACCATGGAAGATAAGGTTGGATATGGATGTCAGCAAAGTCAGGCGCAAATCGGGTAGACTAAATCAATATGAAAAGGAAATTTAACCAGAAAGCTGATACACCATGTTATTAAAATCATCCACCCACGGTACATCGAGACATTGACACCAGTAGAATCGGATGAGATTATAGACTCCCAGCGGCAGAGACTTGATGTTCTTACTGCTAGACTGCGTCGGTACGAGAAAAAGTAGTGCAAGAAGGCAACAAAATCGAACCTTTCAGGCAGATGAAAGATGGTTCTATCGTGAACTGCGTGTAAAGCAAAATAACCAACAAGACATCGAAGTCCCTCAATTGGAAGACATAACTAACTTTTGGTCACATGCTGGGGGAAAAAACTTACAGAAACAATTCGGACACTGCGTGGTTCCAACTAGAGAAAGCAAGAGCAAGCAATAACCCTGAAATGGAGGTGACGAGCATCACAGCTTCAGATGTTTCAGCGGTTTTGAAAGAAGCATGTAACTGTAAAGCTCTAGGTCCGGACATGGTGCACAATTTCTAGTACAAGTACTTGACCAGATGCTCAAAATCCAGCTGAATTTCGACCGATAGCCTGTCTTCCAACAATATATAAATGTCTTACAGCTATCGCAGCAGATAAGGTATATTCTCACTGTGACGAAAATGGCATCCTTACAGAAGAACGAAAAGGATGTTGTAAAAACTAGCGAGGCAGTACAGATCTAGTCACCATAGACGCTGTTGCCATGACGCAAGCTCGTAAACATCAAAGGAAGTTGCACATGGCATACATTGACTACAGACAAGCGTTCCGTTCCGTACCACATGACTATTTGCTTGAAGTATACAAAATTTATCCACGCATCATTGACTTCCTAAGTCGTGCGATGATGCTTTGGGGTACAAGAATCAAGTATTTTGATCATAGAAAACCAAGGATAACTAGATCAATACGCATTACGACGGGTATATTTCAAGGAGACTCCTTCAGTGCATTATGGTTCTGTTTAGCGTTGAAACCACTGAGCAAAACTCTAAATAGCATGTCTCATGGGTTCAGAGTACATGATAACGAGGATGGTCATCAATTGACCCATCTGCCATACATGGATGGCCTGAAGCTGTACGCTTGTTCGGACAAGAAACTGCAGCAAGTGATCGATGTCACAAAGCAGTTTCCCAATGATATCCACATGGAGTTTGGACTAGATAAATACAGAACAGTGCATTTAATGAGAGGAAAATTAGGGACCGCAGAGCAAGAGAACAATTTCGTGAATGACAGCGAGGCAATGGCTGAGGGCGAGTCATATAAATACCTGGGTAATCTCGAATACAAGGGTATTCAGCATACGATAGTTAAGAAAAGCCTAACGACTGCCTTCACTAAAAGACTTAAATTTGTTCTGAAGAGTTCTCTTAACTCGGCAAACAAGATCAGGGCAATCAACACCTAGGCCATCCCTGTTCTCACGTACTCCTTTGGGCTCATCAAATGGTCGAACACCGACCTGGAACGATTAAACAGAATCATCCGCGTAGAAATGACGAAACACCAAATGCACCACAGTAATTCGGGGATTAAAAGGGTAGTTCTACCACGACATAGAGGGGGGAAGGGCATTGTGATGTCAGGAAACTGTTTGAGTCACAAGTTACACAGTTGCGGGACTATTTTAACAGCAAGCGAGATGTTGCGCTTCACAATACGATCTGTAAAGCAGATCTTGAATACACGTCCTTGAATTTGTCCTCAGAGGAGGCCTTGAATATTAGGGCAAAAACCATAGAGTAATTAGAAACGCAATGGAGACAGAAAGCCATCCACGGCGAACACCCAAAAACGTTAAATCAATCTTAAGTGGATAGTTAGGCATCCAATATTTGGCTGAGAAAGGGAGTCCTGTATCCAGAAATGGAAGGATTCGTCATTGAAATTCAAGATAGGGTTTTCAGTAAAAGGAATTATCGCAAACACGTGTAACATCAAGACGTGGTTGACCGGTGTCGATTATGTGGAGATACCAACGAATCCATCGAGCACATTATTGATGGTTGACGCGTAATGGCTCAAAGAGAATATACGCACAGATATAATGATGTGGCTGGCATTATACATCAACAACTTGCCCTAAACCTAGGCCTCTTAACAGAATGGATGCCTTTCTATAGATACATTCCAATGCCCGTTTTAGAAAATGAAGATTACATCCTATATTGGGATGTGATTATCCAGACGGATCATTACATCCGAGCCAATCGACCTGACATCGTGATGCGAGAGAAAAAAGGTGGAAGATTCTACATCATCGACATTGCTTGTCTGCTTAACCGAAATTTGCAGGCAACCTATACAACCGAAATTCATAATTATAGTGAGCTAAGGCGTGAAGTAAAGGCAATATGACAGGTAATGTGCACGCAAGATGCAATGAACATCTTGAACATTTAGGAGTCAGTAGGATACTGGTGGCAGCTCAGGAGGCGGTTTCATTAAACACCTGTCGCATTGTAAGGAACTTCCTAGACTATCAGGAAGCAAGCGAGTAAGAACTTATGGCGTGATACATGGTAGCTCCAAGAAAGAATCCACAGGCGACTGTGGTCCCCTCCAACACTTACGGCCACTGTGTGAGGATAACAGTGGTAAAGACAAACTGCAAACTAAACCGTGCTTCTAATTTTGTACCTGCAACATCATGGCAAATGATTTCAAACATCGTATTAAAATAACTTATAACATCCTCATCTCATCAGTTACTTGACTTAGTCCGTAACAATGAAGAAAAACCGGTTTACTCGAGAAAAAGTTTAAAGAAAGAAAAAATAATAAGCTCCGGCTCTTTCAGTCAGCCACGTTGCCTTGGGCTAACTCCCCAATGCAACGAATTATGCGGTTACGACGCCAGTATCGCGCAGTGCCAGGCACAATAGGCCTCTCCCGGATGGAGGCCATGGTTCCGTTGGGAGTGACAATAGGAACGAACCGAGACGACGGCCAGGCAATGGCCTCGGCCAAACGCGAGAACATCGATATAAATGGTCGGATCAACTCAGGAGGGACCTCCTTACCTGTTGGCAAAGAAGCTCACCGGCGCGAAGAGGATTCATGAAGAGGTTACATGACCGTTGGGTCAATATGCACCCGGAATATGCTCATAAAAGCCTCAGTATTTAAGAGATCAGGTATCCTTCTTGCGAAAAAAACGGATATGAAGCTCTTCATCAACAAGAAGAGGAGTAAAATCCTCCAGCGAACATTCCACCCGTTCCAGCAAGACCACCTTTGCAGATATTTGATTATGCCAACATGAGAAGTAGGAGATCCATCTACCAAAGAGTCTTCCTCAGGATGGACAAATTACCTGAAGCTAATACTGCTCTCACGATTTTCTCCCCGAAGATGTTAATCTCTGGAATCTGAACTGTGTAGTTTACGAGAAGGCGGTCTCCCTGTTTAGCGACAATAGAACTAACGATACTTGAGTACGTCTGAGTAAGACTCGCGAGCGTATTGCACAGCTTCAGTTCAAAATTGAAACGGCGAGACGGCATGCATGAAATGTTTAATACGTGATTAGCTACATAACATCAAATAAAAAGTTCATTCCAAAAGTTAGGGCACTTGCTCAAAACTTAAGGAAAGCAAATCACACGCTGAACAAGTGTAAACTGTTGACCATCAAACAGCACTGTACGCAAAAAATAAGCTCTCTTTCAACAGTGACACAGCGCCGTGAACATCGAGTTAAGTGGATTTAGGAAAATTGCACCTTTTCTACTCATCGTTCCCGTCTGTACAATAAAGCGTCACGTGCCGTTAAAAATCCTGCTAGTCGAGAAGAGATTCAAGTCCTCTGGGAGCAAGTATATGGAGATACTTATCAGCTAAATGAAGACGCTTCTGATATATCACTATTTCATAACTTTTGCCAAAGGCAAAGGTTACAAGGTCCAGAGGAAGAGTGTCCACTAATTACTGCTGAAGAAGTGAAGAAGTTTACTTCTACGCACCAACATCTAGCTCGTATATTTACTACTTTCTTGAACGGAGAACAACCCGTCCCGCAGTGGCTAGTGGAAGGACGCACGGTATTGATCCCTAAGACCGGAGATTTGTCAAGTCCAAAGAGCTACAGGACCATAGCTTGTTTAAACACCAGCTACAAGCTATTCACTGGCATCCACGAAGATAGGATATTTACATCTATCGAGCCGGCACGAAGTGTAATAGTTAAACAACGAGGATGTAAGAGAGGGCTGGCAGGTTACAGGGAGAACCTGTTAATAGACAGGTGTATTACCCAGGACTCGATCAGGTATCGATGCAATCTATCCATGGCTTGGATTGACTACCGCAAGGCATTCGATAACGCGAACCACGAGCTACTTATTAGGCTCCTTGCGTGTATGGAGGTGCATCCAAAAATAGTGAGATGCATAAAAGTGCTTATGCTCTTGTGGAGGAGAAGATTTGTCATAACATCTGACAAAAGACAAGTGACTAAAAGCTATGTCACATATAAGAGGGGGTCTTTCAAGGAGACTCTCTAAGTCCGATACTTTTATGCATCTCCCTCTTGCCTCTATCTATAGTGCCCCGAGGCAAAAGCTCTGGATACCTATGTGGCCCGCCCAACCTTTTATACACGGACGACCTGAAACTCTTTGTTTCCTCGAAAGAGGACCTTAACATCCTTGTCGAGGCGGTGAATAGGTATTCTGAAGCGATTGGCATGAGCTTCGGACTGGACAAGTGTGTCTGCGTCCACCTACATCAAGGAAGACTAGAAACTACATCATCGCGCGACGATCAAGATGTTCAAGTCATAGGCGCAAATACCATTCAACATCTAGGTATTGGAGAAACATATACATATCTTGGAATACCGCAAGTGGAAACCCAAAATGTGCGTAAGTTAAGAACGGCCCTTGGGAAAAGGTATCACCAAATTCTCAGAAAAATTTGGGCTTCCGAATTATCTGGAAAGAATAAGATCCAGGCGACCAATATGCTGGCCGTTCCTATACTGCTCTACACGTTTGGTGCAGTAGAATGGAACGTCGATGAGTTGAAGCAACTTGACCGAAGCACACGCAAGATGATGACAAGACATCGAAGTCTTCATCCTAGATCTTCCGTACCTCGAATATATCTCCCTCGAGATAAAGGCAGTAGAGGCTTGCTAAGCTTAGAGTGTCTTCATCGAAGAACGGTTCTAGCTACAGCCTGCTCAGTTCTTATTTGCACAGATTTCCTTATGCGACTCGTACAGCAACATGAAGTCGCCAATGCTGCGGCGTTTCTATACCGTGCCGCAGATAAGCTCGCAGAGGAGCTTGACCTCCCATTTGATTCCAGCGACACTAAACATGGCCTAGCATCACTGACACCTCTGGTGCTCAAAAGTCGTATAAAGGTACCAAAACATACGCTTCTGCTAAGAGAACATGCTGACAAGCCCCTTCAAGGTGAATTCTACGGCATCATACTTGATGGGTCTCTTGATGGGTCTCTCCAACATGTTTCTCAAGTCTGCTGGTGTATTTTATTGGAGAATCTACTAATGTGCTTGAAACTATTTTCAGGGTGATATATTTGTTTATAATAGAGTCTGAATAGTTTATACCAACTAATTGTTTTTTTTCTTAATTGAAAAAACTTCTAATGATATTGCTGAGATGAATCCATCCATGTTTTTGGTTTTTTGATAGGACGATTTGTTTTCTTTGAATAAATGTTCTAATTTTCAAATTAATATGTATAGCTAAATTCAGGGTTGTGAAAAATTACGTCGCACAGGTATAGTCAATTGATGCTCATGTTGAGAAATGATGCGCGCGGGTCGAATATTCAAACTTTATCTATAAACAAAAACATGATCCTTTAATACCCGCGAGGAAAATATCATTTTGGGACCCTGGCGGGAAACAATGAAGTTATCGATTCCACGATCGATGATGAGTTCGTGTGATGAAACTTACTTTTTGCAACACCCACCTCGAAAGTACTCCGTCCCGTGTAGCTAAATTATACGCGAAGTGACTCATTCCGAATAACAATGCGGGAATAATATTGGCGCATGCGCAGTTCGATTCTTCTTTACTTTCCACATCAGCGGAATGTACGCGCATGCGCACTTTGCAGATAAGCAACTTTCCGCATCGCGACAATTCGGGGGCAACGTAGCAACAGCAGCGCTCAGTGTTTTAATGATTGAAGTTTTGTATTCAGGGTTTCGTGGCCCCCCCCCCCCCTCCGAGGCAAAAGAGCATAAATGCCATACATTTTTTTCAAAATTTTTTCTTGACAAAATTTTTTTTTCAAAATTTTTTTTCACAAATATTTTTTTTTCCAAAATTTTTTTTCACAAATTTTTTTTTTTCAAAATTTTTTTTTCCAACATTTTTTTTCATAATTTTTTTTTCACAAAATTTTTTTGCACAAAATTTTGTTCCAGAGCACTTTTTTTCAAAATCTTTTTTTCAAAATTTTTGTCAAAAGTTGACAAAAAAATTTTTTTCAACAAAATTCCTTTACTCCACTCTATGCAATATACAATTAGTATTTTTTGTTACCACCTCCTACCAACTTTCCCGGAAGGTTGTTGCAAAGAATAGCGTGTGATACACGTGCGCACAGGCAATTGCTGACTCGTGTAATTTCAGCATTCGCCTTCAGCTCTTCGCACTCGTCCTCGTTTTCGCACTCGCTTCGCTCGTGCGCTAATCTTCGCCCAAAGATCTTTGCTTCGACTCGTGCTTCGAGCCTCCGGCTCATGCTGAAAAATTTACACTCGTTGGCAATCGCCTATTTTGCGCACTTGTATCACAAATAGCTATTTGCACACTAGTGATGGGAAATCACGGAAATAATATAATTTCAACCTCAATTCCCGGACTCGACTCGGGCGGAACAATAGGCACCCCAACGAGTGGGTCAAGAAGCAATGGAGTACCTTTAAGCCCATATTTTTGTGGTTGCATCAACCGATCACTTTTTCTGATTCATGCCAGGCTCCCAAATTGCATTCCCCTTCGCGGTATGTAAAGAAACGTAATATATTACCCAGTGGGGGACTAATCGATTCTCAACACGCATGGCTGAGAATCTCCTAGTTTCCCCACTCGGTAAACAACGTACTATTCTTAGTTAATAAAAAATTTCTCCTTTTTAGATTGTTCTCATGAGTGACAACTAAATCAAAATATCTTCTCATTTTATAGCAAGCAACATCCCCATTGACGTAGAACTTCGTTGCGAATTTCTGAACTTACTTCATCACTTCAAACCGTTCCCACAAATCTGCCCGTTCTCTTATCTTCAATTGCATTTTGAATATATTTTCTCTTACGATTAATGTGAATATCACGATATCTATTTATAATTCAATTATAATTTCGTCATATTACTGTCCAAAAGTAAGAAAGGGCCAAACTATTGACAATTTGCACACAGGCTGTTTCATTCTCCTTCAAAAATGTTGATGCCATCTTATTAATGTGTTCGAATTCCAAATTAGTTTCCAATTTTTAACGCTACAATTGGAATTTCTCTAGTAAATAGAGCAAGTGCACCTAATACAGATCCCCTATTAAAAGTTACATGCATAGAATATAAATAACGTAAAGAAAAAACAAGTTTTCCGAGATCGGAATTAGGTTCGCTTGCCTTATCTCCTAATTTTGGAAACTATTCAACTTCGCATGCTTTAATGTAAAATAGACCAATTTCCAAAGACACATAGGTTTTGGAGTTAAAATTTTATTGAAGTGTTAATAACTTGAAATTTGAATACTCTCAAAGTTTAATTTAAATTCCTGTAAGTCTCTACCATTCTTTAAATAATTATTAAAATTATTTGAATTTCCCGGGCGTTGACAAGAATAATAAATAATTTCACGATATTTTTCATTCATTTTCTTAACTTGTCCGACAATTTTTGTTTTTGAAGAAATTTATGGAGGTGTAAGCATTTTTCACTAGTGCCCAAACCTTGAAATATTAATGTTCCATTGTCTGAGGAAATTTTCATAAGTTTGTTCCTAGACTCAATTAGCTGTCACATCTCACCTTACCCCAGACGATTTTTCCCAGTGGAAATTTTCTCTCCGTAACTTCAGAGATTCTCTCTGTTTCCAAGACAGTGCTTTTAAAGTCAATAAGGCTCATTGTTGGATACAAGGTACCTCATTGAAACCATAAAGGATAAGATGAAACTTTAAAACGAACTACAAAAGCACATAAGAATCAGGAAAATGAAACACATATAGTATAAATTGTCGCTTTTATCAAATTTCTTTAACGATATCCTTATACTCCAATCACAAAGGTTTCCTTACTTTATTTCTTTCTTAACTCCGTAGGTAATCAAACTGGATGAACCCTGCTATATCAGAGTTCGTTGCCCCGGCAACTGCTTCATTTTACGGGTCAACCTCATTGCCTTCCAGTTAATCGACCTTCGACGATTTTTACCCGCCCCGTCCATAATGATAGCCTATTAACAGTATAATAATGAACTTTCCTTCTGCGATTGTGATCGACTTCAAGCTGCAGCATTTAGCCGTCAAAACTTTCACGGGCCAATATTGCCTCATGAATATTCACTGACAGTGCTTTCAGAGCTTGAGGTCAACAAATTATTTTTTTGTTGTTGTTTTAATTAAGCTTACTGGAAGCTGAACTGGACAGAAAGTTTTGTTCGTCCAATTCTATTCATTTTTCAACGGTTTTATATATTATTTTTTATTCTTTCCTACTTTCGATTTTAAACATTCTTTCAGTTTCTATTATATGTAGTCACTTGTTCTTCTATTTTCCACTCCAACAACTGCATTCCTTTTGCCAGTTTATCAATGGAATTCTTTTATCTTCATTCAAAAATTCGATTCTGCTTTCTATTCTCTTTTAATCACATTAAATCTTCTTTGCCTTTTCAACAATTTGGTCCTTTTCTAGCGTATTTTACCAACTATTTTATTTTATCATTTTTCCCTCACTCTGCTGTATTTCTCTTTCTCAAAGCTCTGTCGTATTTTATTCTGATATATCACTTTATGCTATTACAAGCTCAAAAAATTATATTCTTCTCCACTTCCGTAAACACCGGGAACGCTATCTTTTACAAAAAAAGAATAACACTTATAGAAATCCAGATAGCAATATCGGGAGAAAATATAGTTTAAATAATAGGTGCGGTAGGTATTGAAAGGAATAGGCAAAAATCGTTCGCAATCGCTAAGAAATAGGAAATAAGAAAATGGTGACGTCAAAATTCCCTTCCTTCATCTCTTATTCTCACCTTTCCTTACTGAACATCTTTTCGATTTAAATCATTAACACAAAAATATTGATAGTGTACTCTTTTAAACTGAACTGACTGTATCTTAAGTCTGAGGTTTTTTTTTAGCTCGCATCACCTAAATATATAAGCCACACTTCAGAGCGATGTCCAGTTTACAATTTGCAATCAAATTTCAAACTGGCATCAATTATATTAGTGATAAGAGGAAAATGTATATTCTTCATAAGCTTCTTGCGGTATAAAACATGGGAACATATTTGACCTTGTTTGAAGTTGTCTCACCAGGAGTTTTTAGTTAAAGTCGTGAATCATTTAAGGTAGATTGAGGGCAATAAATTGTACATTGGCGCTATTGTTGTTCAAGATTAAAGTTACTGGTGTCGATTAAAGGTAGCACAATTTATTCTGATTCAGGAGATTCGAAGTGCCAGAGTTCCACGACGCGACGCGACACAGCGGCTGCGTTGGATTTAGTGCTTGGGCGGGGACAGGAAACGAATCGTGTTTGACAATGATTAATTGAGCGGAAACCACCTAACCCCTCTGCCGATTTCATGACGATAATAACAAACGCTTACTGTGTCACGGAATGTGTTTGACATTCATCTATCTTTATAGCTGAAATTTTCATTTTCTCAAATTACAGTTTCATTTAAAAAAAACGAGAAACACACGTACCACACAAAGACCTGAAGAGCATCATTTGAAGCGTTCGGGGTCTAAACCTCTTAACTGACTTTCAGAAATTTTACACGGCGAAGGAAAATCGTTGTTATTTTTGCAATTTTCAATATTTTTGTAAACCTTGAAATGTGACGTGCGCCGAAGAAAGGGGGCTTACTCTGGAAAGCGAGATTTTTGAGGACGCGCGGTCGAAGTCGACCCGATAGATGCGACTTTTAGAAGAGAGGGAAGACCACGAAATCTTCCCTCACCGCTTGCCACTCCATTCTCACGCATGTAGCGGCGCTGCTCACGGACGGGGTATAGATGAGACGCGGAGATGTAGTGGTGAGTGGTGGGAGGTGTTTCACGGGATCTCGAGCTCTCGAGCGAAAGCACGATTTCTCGGGTACCTATCAACTCAATTATTAGCAATAATAACGCTCGGAATTTTTTTTCGATGGTTTCATTAAAAAGAACATCTCAAAAACTATCGAAAGGTGTAAAAACCTCGATTTCGATTTTTCCAGAGTAAGCCCCCTTTCTTCGGCGCACGTCACAAATGTTTTTTCTTCATTTACTGACGGAAAATAATACACGTTAGTTTTATAATATTGAAATCAAAATCAAACCTTACATGAAAAGATATACATATGTTATCTACAAGGGGTTTAGCGGTCTAAACCTGTTACAATACACTCCCAGTAACTGCCAGTCTGATGGGGCTGTTCGGGAGTATAATTCCAAGAATTCGACACTTATTGAGTACACCCACTTTGCTCCGACGTATAACTATGCTGCGTTGGAGCTCGCACTTTGGGACATGCGCATAGACTCGCAGTCACTTAAGGGCACTTAAGGGGGAGACACAGTGGAGTGTGCGTTAAAATACGTGTGGAGGAGAAGTGGCAAATTAGTGGAACTTACGGAGCTTCCAGTTAGCGGGAGTGTACTGTGTCTGCAGTGTTCTACCGCTTTCCGCGCTTCAATTTCTTATAAGTCGCCGTAAGCAGTTAACAGGTTTAGACCGCGGACCTATGCTGTAGATTCCAAAATGCGATTTTCGAAAATCCATTAAAACACTAAAGGGCATTTTGCCGTTTCGTTTGCGGGGCACTTCATTTGCCGTTCAAAGTCAGATCAAAGCGTTGAAAATAATTAAGAGCTACATTAGATGCTGTCAGTCACTGTGACAAAACCGACAGCACGGTATCCAAGGTTTCCAATTCACCCTTTGACTGATAAGGGGAGATCGGGACGGGACTGGACAGGTTATTTGTTTCATTAAAGTATTCGGCATCTGAGTATTTAACTATCGTCCAATACTAGATCTATATATGTAATCTATGCAGATAAAAATTCACATGCCCTACAATATTTTTTATGGTAATTCAGATCTCATTAATGGCTAAGTTTGTTCGTTTCAGATAGCAATTTGAGAGAAAATATTGATTAAATTTCACCAAACTTGAAAGAACTGGCAATTTCGAATTTTCAAGTTCAGCAATCTCGTTTAGCCTTTATTTTGCTAGTACACAAATACTTAGAAGGCTGAAAAAGCTACTTTTTAATCAAATTCACCGTTTTCCCATCGATTTATTTACCATAGTCCAAGCTTTATATTTGAATGTTATATGCTAATTAGTACATTCAATCTAGTACAAAAAACTCTCGGAGGTTTCCCTGTGCATTTTAGTTTCCAAGATACAGTGCATTTTTGAAATTATCTCTATTTTCACGGTTTTCATGATTAATTCCGAAAAATTTTGCTTATATATATATATACACATATATATATATATACATATATACATATATACAAAATATTCTACAGAGAAATGGTGTTTTTAATAAAAAAACAACTTTTTATGCACAAAATTTTTTTGTGAAATCATTAATTTGAAAAAATCGACAAAAAATGAAAATCAGGCTGATTTTTCATGACTTTGGTCAAAAAACAAAATATAGCTTGAAAACTATGCATTCCAAAGGAAAATGTTGAACACAAAAAATGTAGATCTTAATAAATTACATATTCGTACGTTAGAAAATATTTTTTCATGTAGTTAATAGTTTAAGAGTGATACTGGTTTTTACGATGAAAATAAAAAGTTCCTTGTAGTGTTTCTAATTTAAAATGAAAGATTTTGATTTTTCATTACGCACATTTATAACAGGCCTAATGAGCTTGAAGAAGTACAACTATCTTGCACTCAGAGAAAAATTTGTCTTGAAACAAAAGCATCCTCCTCCTGCCTGTTCTGTTTTGAACGACGTGAATATATTTTTTACACAAACAGAATTATTTGGCTGCAAGATTAGGTGAGATTAGTAGCATAAGGAACATTTTTGCTGCAAAGGCATTCCTGTTGAGACAAACGAAAATCCTCTCAACCTTAAATTCAAGAGAAAACTCCATTTACGTCAAAAACATGCTTTTGCCACAAGTCGACATTTCTCTGAGTGTGCGTTTAACATTTTTCTCTATAGCCAATAGTTTTCGAAAAAAATCAATTTTGATTTTCTTCAATTGTTGACTTCCGGTCTTCAAAATTTTTTTTTCGTAAATAATGTTATTCAATCAAATTTTCGTCGAAAATTGGCATTTCGGATTTAAAAAAATTAGATTTCAAAGAATATTCACTAATTTTAACCATTTTAGTTTATGTTAGCGTTTTACACTAACAATTGGTATTTTAAACAAAAATAATTATGGTTCGGAAAAGATTTGCAATTAAATCAAATGTTTATTCAATCTAAATCGATACAATGCGTATATGTTGAGAGATCAACATCATTTGCCGTCATTTGCCGTCATTTGCCGTGAATATGAAATGCCGCAAATGTGATTTGCCCCCGCTTCTCTGACAATTAACGTTTCTTTGATATAATAATTTATATACTTTTAATTAGTTGAAAATTATTTCCATGACATTTTTATTTAGTATGCTATACCATATAATTTTATACAAAAGCGAGATCGTTGAGCATGAAAATTCAAAATTGCCAGCTCTTTTAGGTTTGGTGAAACTTTGTGAATTTACAGACAACTTTAAAGATGGCCTTATTTTTACATTCTCATTCATGAGACTGTATTGTATTCGTCCAAATTTTCGATCTCTGGTTTTTAACGGATCTTTATGTTCCGGCACTCCCAGAGTCCAAAAATCATAAAATTTTGTCGGTGTCTGTCTGTCTGTATGTCTGTATCGTTACCTGAATGTTGTCGCCACGCTAACTTTTGAAGGATTCGTCCAATCAAGTCAGCCTTCGGTAAACTTTTTAAGGGTCTTAAAATGAAGGTTAAGTTCGTTAACCAGATATTTCCAACCAAAATTAAAAATTTTAGAACATTTTCAAAATTTGAAAAAATTTTTTTTTTGCAGTTTCAGAAATTTTTGTGAAAGTTTCTTACAGATGGGTGAAAGAATTGAAAATTATCTCAATGAAATTTTTGATTTCGATGGAAATTAGAAAAGTTATATACTTTTCAAAATGTTGAAAACTTTCAAAAAGTAGAAAAATAAATTTTCTGGTAGATTGAAAAATTTTAATCAGAATTTTCACTAGTTTTCACATGGTTTTATTTTTCAAAAGCAATCTTCTGTATAGCCTAGCTGCTGAGCGCGAACAGCGAGTATCGCAATGAGAATGTAATCGTCAAGGCCGTAGGTGCTTTGAGAACCCTCTTCATAGGACCAGATCGAGGTACAGAAATAAATATAATGTACATTAGATATAATAGTATTGAACATAATGTAGAAAAGCTCAAATTTTGGACAAAATCGAGTGCGAAGCACGAGATACGTGATAAGAATGTGTTCGTTAAAGCCGAAGGAGCTTCAACAAAAGAGAATTCACAACGATGAAATTACAGTTGTTCATGCTTTGACCTTTAATTTCAAAAGGTCTGTGTACAAATGTGTGGGAAATATAAAGAACGAGCGCTTAGCGCGAGGTAAATAGGTTATCGAGCGCGAAGCGCGAGAATCAACAGTCGCGCGCCCGAGGCGCGCTCAAACTTGCGAGTGCAGCGAGCTGCGCGCGTAGCGCGCAATGAGAATGTGCCCGCACAGCGGGCATTTTTTTTTTTTAGTTTATGACATAGGTAACGGTAAACATTTGTCCTAAAACTACTTTCTGAAACGAATGAATTCAGCCGCTAACATTAAAATTGGTCATGCATTCCGCCTTTTTATACTGTTATGAAATACTGCCTTTTTATACTGTTAGGAGAAAAATCACCAGCTAAATCGCTGACAGGGTCACGTTTACTAATACCTCAGCTTTAATACCGGTTTTCTTGGTAATCTGTTAAGAACTTAATTATAGTCGCACATGTAAATCAGGTACAATCTACGCTGTTCACATCTGCTTTCATTTAAATCTGAATATTCAACACTTGTCTTATAAAAATTATTTATACTCGGATATTAACTTAAAATGCAAAAGCGTTACAAAAAAATAAATTTAGACATTTTCACTAATTAATTTCCATTTAAAATTACCTAAAATATTGGTACTGGTTAATATTTTTTTAATTGACGAGAACGGCCGTATCAGTTCTTTTATGTACCTGTTCATAAAAAACAGTTCTGCAAACCATATAACTTAAGGGCATGCTCTCCGGTGATCACGTGACCAAAACAGTCCTTTTGGTTATGAAACTTTTTTTGGTGTTCACCATGTCCAAACGCAATGATGTATTGCTCTCAAAATTTGGAATAAAGATAATGAGTCAATAAATTGCGTTTGTATATTTAGTTTCAGTAATAATTTTGAAAAAAATTTTCCATGTAAAAAATAAATGTGGAAAATTTCATAACCGAGCTTGGCTATGTGATCTCTAATTTACCGACGTTGAAATGTTCCAAAAATAATGACAGGTTACGTGTGTGCAGATACTTATTTTTTTATTTGCAATGAATGTGCAAGTGTTATTGTTTATATTATTTTTTTGAATGTTCAGACGACTTAATCCAAAATTTGTGTCAGTTATCAACATACGTGAATCAGAAAATCTGAAATGCATCAAACCAAAAATTACCTGCACGTGCTGCAACTCGAATGGTATTCTATCAATTTATAAATGAAATTTCCTTGAAATTATAAACATATTGATGTGTATAAACGTTCTCTAGTGCTTTTTATTCAATATTTCAAATTCTAAACACGATATCTCAAACCGTGTGGACGTAGTGAGCACCAAAAAAAATGAAAATATTTTTACACATTTATTTTTTACATGGATTTTTTTTTCAAAATTATTACCATTCACATTCGTTGCACATTCGTTGCAACGTTATCGTGCACATTCGTTGCAAATCAAAAAATATGTATCTGCACACACCTAACCTGTCATTATTGTTGGAGCATTTCAACGTCGGTAAAGTAGAGATCACATAACCAAACTCGGTTATGAAATTTTCCACATTTATTTTTTACATGGAAAGTTTTTTTCAAAATTATGACTGAAACTAAATATACAAACGCAATTTATTGTCTCATTTTCTATATTCCAAATTTTGAGAGCAATACATCATTGCGTTTGGACATGGTGAACACCAAAAAAAGTTTCATAACCAAGGACTGTTTTGGTCACGTGATCACCGGAGAGCATGCCCTTAAGAGAAAATCTGTAGTTCCGTCTCATACCCAGATGTCCCGTCCCACCCTGGTCTCCCCTATTGATTGTAGTTGTCAAGAGTGTATTTTTTTGATCAATTTTGTCATTGATTGTTTAAAATTTTTTTGTTTGTTATTGATAGAGAAGTTCGTAATATCTGAAAATTGCAGGGTTGGTCGGTCAGTTAAGGAGATTTAGAAGCAGTTGGAAAGATTTGTCGGGCATTCTCGAAGGTTAGCCGAGTTATCAGTGTAGGCGATTAGGGAGATAAGATGGGTAGTTAGAGAGGTTGGGCGGGCGTTTAAAAATGTTCAGTAACAGTTGATGCGTTATTCGGTATATTCAGAAGACTACACAATAGGGTGGTCCCATTTTTTTTCTTTGTATTTTTATGCATATCACCCCGATATTTATCGAATCCACAAGAGAAAAAAACGCGTTTAAAAATATATATATTGAGTTTCCGCAAGCCCTATGAAGTCTAACATGTATTTCCCATAACAAAAAGACGTTTTCGTAAAATTCAGAATCGTCCGTTTTGTGTGAATCGAGTTGAAACTCAAAACTTTTTTTTCAATTAGGTATACAATACAAATGAATAATTACTTTTTGAATTTCACCTACCTATGTCTGTTTTATAGAGTCCGAAAAAAAAAACAATTAGTGACAAATTGGATTTTGCGAGTTTTTAGCAGTAATTATGATTTTTTCACAATTTTTAAAAATAAAAGTTGGTTCTTATGCATGCATTTCTACGTCTTACTGATGACTATATGTTAAAATAAATTTTCTAAACAATTTATTATTATTTATAGCAATTTTCTCTCAGAATAGAGTTGAAAAGTCACGGGGTTTTTTGAATTTTTCAACTTGTTTTTAACATTTTTGCTGGGAAGTTGCGTTTTTTTTCTAAAATTTTCAACTTTTCTCCACTTTCCGCTAAGTGTGAGGTGATAATTAATTCAAGTGGCCAAAATAATTGTTGAAACAATTTATTATAAAAAAAATAATATTCTCTTTGAACAATGCTAAAAAGTTGCGGTTTTTTCTAAAATATTCAACTTTTTGTCCACTTTTGACTTAGAATGAGGTAATAATTAATGTAAATTAACCACCACCATTGTTTGAAAAAATTGCTATTGTCTATAATTATTTTCTCCTATAGAAATGCTAGATAGTTCCGGTATATTTTAAATTCTCCTCTTTTTGTCAACTTTTCACTCAGAGCAAGATGATAATTAAAGCAATTAACAAAAATAATGGTTTGAACAAAAGTATTATAATTACTTATAACTATCTTCTCCTATATTAATGCTTCATATTTGCGGTTTTTTCTGCAGAATTTTAACTTTTTGTACACTCTTGACTTAGTGAGGTAATAATTAATGTAGGTTAGTGAACATAATTGTTTAAACAATTCAATATTGTTTCTAATTATTTTCTCTCAGAGCAATGCTAGAACATTGTGGGGTTTTCTGAAATGTTCAGCTTTTTTAGCTTTTTAGTTAGGAACAAATACAAAATATCAACATAATTATTAATTTGAACAAAAAGGCTCTCAGTAACTACATCAAGAAAAATTAACATTCAAAGAAAATTCCATGTAAAAAAAGAATATTCCAAATATCTGTTTTATTTGAGAAAAATATACTCATAAAAAAGAAGAAGATTGTTTAAAAAACGAATATCTTTCATGTTTATCTATTATTTGTTCATAACTGACGTGTCAAAGAAATTGCTGAAACAATTATGTTTGTTAACTTGCATCAAGTATTCCCTCACTAAATGAAAGGTGGAAAAAGAATAAAAAATTTCAGAAAAAACCACAACTATCTATAGTATAGACGAAGACCTCACTCTGCTGAAAAAATTGATGAAAAGTTCCAAATTTTAGAAAATAAACGCAACTTTCTAACATTGTGCAAAGAGAATATTATTATAGTACATTTTGTAACTAGTGCGGACTGACGGCCTTTTTGAAACGAGCGCAAAGTTTTTGTAACAAGCCGTAGGTAAGCATGCCGTAGGCGCCCGAACCGGAGACGAGTTACAAAAACATGGCGCGAATTTCAAAAAGGAAAGCCGTCAGTCTGCAGGAGTCACGAACGATACTTTTCAACAAAATCATAAATGGCGTGATTTCATTGTCTCCATGGAAAAATGCAAAATCATGTTTTGAGTAGGTGAATGTACGCATGAGCTCTGCTGCATTTTTGTTCTAACGAGCGTGAATGAGACAACAAAGTACAATTTGCGAGGCGATAGGAACACGCTATACTCTTCGTTAGAAACATCGACTCACTAATCCGCCATGAATTCTCTTTCTATCTTTGTCTACCACGATCTCTCTCTAGCCAACTCTAGCGTTACGAAAATACTCGGGCATGCACAAACAAAGCTCTTTTTTGAACTCTACGTCACGCCGTGCTAACTGAACGCGCCAGCGCCAGGCGCCGCTCAAAAATCATACTTTTGCGTTTGTATATGGAGGCATGAAAACACGCCATTTTTATGATTGCTTTCTGAAAAAGATAATTATGAATTGTTTGCAAAATTAATTTTGTTAACTTGAATTAATTATTACCTCACTCTAGCTGAAAAGTAGACAAAAACTAAAAACTGTTTAGAAAAAACGGCAATTTTCTAGCATTATTCAAAGAGAATATTCTCATGAATAATTATAAATAGTTTCTACAATTATTCCTGTGAAATTAAATTGATTATCGCCTCGCTTTGACGACGTTCAAACCTTTTAAAAGAAAAAATTGCTGAAATCAATGAAAAATTGTTTAAACAATTTATGTAAACATCTAATTATCAATAGAAAGTAGTATGTAATGAATTAGAAACAATGCGTTTTGAAGAAAGCAAAAAAAATCATAATTAGCACCAAAAACTCGCAAGGCCCAATTTTTCAACCATAGGGTTTTTCGGGACAATATAAAACAGACTTATGGGGGTGACACTTAAAAAGTAATTATTCATTTGTATTCCTTAGCTTATTGTGAAGAGAAATATTGATTTTCAACTCTATTCACCTGATATGGACGATTCTGAATAAGATTTGCAAAATTATACATATTGCGCACGGGGGCGCCGTTGGCGTACGAGCGGAGCGAGTTCGCCATTAGGGTCCACGTGGCGGAATATGGAACTATACCACGCGAGTTGCACACACTGTTTTTCATCATGAATGCACGGAGCCATACTTCACAGCGGTTTTCCCTTTGCATTGTGGCATATTCCGTGCATGAGTGATGAAAAAATCTTTTTTTTCTTATGGGAAATACGTGTTAGACTTCATGGTTCTTGCGGAACTTCTAAATATCATTTTAAAAAATGTATTTATTCTTCTGTGGATTTGAACAAATTTGGGGGGTGATATAAATCAAAATCAATGCATTTTGGACTACCCTACCAGTCTACCACACAAGTATTCCTATGTAGTGAAGTTGGTCGCGCACGTATTGGTGTTGATCGAGCATTTCGGGAAAGAGGTTGGGCGGAAAGTTTGGATGTTTGGTTCAGGGTGTGTGGGGGGAGGGGGTCAAGTGGGCAGTTAGGAAAATTAGTCGATTAGTTAAATAGGTTAGGTGGGAAGTCAAAGAGGCTGGGTGGGCCCTGACGGAGGTTTCGCAGCCAGCTGAGAGTTTAGTCGGGCCGCTAGGAAAATTACACAACTAATCGTATCTAGTGAAGTTGTTCAGACAGTTATTGGTATGGTTGCCACCTTTCACTCATGGCTTTCATAGGGGAGACCGGGGCGAGATGAGCATACGGGGTCAAATGAGACACTGAATTTTCTCTCAAAATATGTGATTTTTGTTGTTTTTCTTTTCAGAAATGGCATAAATAATGATATTGAATTTATCGAAAAGAGAAAAAAAATTAAATAAAGTAGATAAAGTAAAAATAAAAATGATTGAAATTTCAACACATGAATCCTGTTATTCTATGATATAATAAAACGAACAGAAATGATTGAAAATAACAGATAATATTTGTAAACTAAGGTTTGTCGTGAAGTTTATTCATCGATCTTGAATGTACTAACGCATTTATACACAATTAATTAATAAAAGCCGGTAATATTAAAGTTTTAATCATAATTGTGATTTGGGGCGGAACGAGCCGAGTTCGTGGGGCGAGATGAGACGCTCTTGTCTTGCTTGTCATAACCTCTTTATGGAACTGGCAGAAAAGTTTCTGTTCGCAAGATTTAAGTCGTTTATAGTGAAATTTTTGAAAAAAGATAAAAATTTAAAGGAGAGTTTCGACAGTGGAAAGTTACAAATGAAAAACTGGCATGTGTAGTTTGAAGAGTCCATGACTGATATTGTAAAATCTGATGTTTGAAGAAATTCTAGTGTCAGAGCACCTGTAATTGGGTTTGTTTATACATTCTATTTTTTAAATTGTTCTTTAAGCATATTCAAAATGAAATTTTTATTTATATTGAAAATGACAAGTTGCAGAAGAATTCTAAAATTTATATTTAAAATCATTTCATTCAATTTTTCAGAAAAATCCCCATTTTTATGCGGGGAAAAATGATGGTTTTTAGGTGTGAATTTTATAAAAACAGTTTATTAACTATTAAAAAATTTCTTATGAATGAAAAATTTCAAATAAATGTTAATTCAACTTGAAATTATAAAAGTTATATTATAAAGGAAAAATTTGAAATAATTAACCATTAAATGCATTTATACTTTCAAATATTTATAAAACCCCTTTCCCTAAGTAATAAGTCTTAATTATATCTCACAAAATTATTTGTTAAACATTTTACAGATCATGAATTGGTTTGAATAATGATATTGCTCAATCGTGGAAACAATTATATTTTGTCATGATACTCATTTCCATTCTTAGAATACTTCAAATAATCTTTCATGTGTATGAAAAACACGAAAAATAATCTTCTATTAACAAAAACTAATAAATAGTTTAGGTGTCTCATCTCGCCCCAATACGTGTCTCGTCTCGCCCCTGAGCATGGGGCGAGATGAGACGTATGCACAAATTATAAGTTTCATATTTTTACCGCAATTGCTATTTTGGGAACACTGAGTCTTTGAAAAAATTGATAGATGAAGGTTCATAGTATGTATAGAACCACTTACGTTTTTAAAAACTACTATAGATTTCAAATATTTCACTGAAAATTACAACTATGCTCATCTCGCCCCGGCCTCCCCTACTCACGGAAAAAAGTGGATCGTTAGAAGAACTCTCGAAACCACTAGTTCTAACTATTTTAAATTGAACCGCAGCTTTTCGTCGTGAATTTTGTTAAAATTACTATTTTTTGTTCAGGTATGTTAAACTGACTCTTTAAAAGAGCAAGATGAACAATTTAAAATAGTAGGATGCACTGCACCACTTGGTAAACATCAATACTCAGCGAGAAGAAGTTACTATTTCGTATAGTAAGCTTTCCTTCTGTGAAGAGTAACTTTGCCGATTTCGCATCGTAACGCGTTTATGTATATGTATATATGCACTGCACGCATTCTATACAAAACAAAAATGATGTACAATGTCGATCTATTTGAGGAGGAAAAAAATTATGTTATATATGATTACTGCACGTAATTTACGATTATTCATACACAGTCGCACGCATAGTCTTACACATATGATCGCACGCTCAAACGCTTTGAAAAATCGCCCCCGCTGGGGAATCGAACCCTACCTGCCTACCTAAAACCTGTCCTAAAACCCAAATATAGCGCACGCCTTAGTCAAGTGAGCTACGGAACCGCTTAGATTTTTCTGACAAAGTCTCGATCAAGCGGTTTCTCTGAGAAAAACGTGACCAGCTAAGAAAATAAATGTCTACTTACAATTTTTTAAATTAATCTCTTACAGGTGATATCTAATAAATTGTAACAAGCTAGGGAAAAATATTTTGCTTAAAAGTATCAACTCACACAGTAAATATATTATTAGTAATTTATATGTATTATTATAAAATGATCAAAATTACCATTTTTAGAAACTACATGTTTTGTATTTTGGTAAATGAAGACTTGAAAAAATGATTTCGAATGAAATTTTTGGAATTTTTAATTTTGCTTTTTATCATCTGCCTTCATTTGAAACGTAACATTAATTTACATAACTGAAATGTGTATGAATAAAAAAAAATAGTTTAAACATTGTGATAATATATCAAATGCAAAATTGAAATCACTATTTTAAGATGAAACAAACATTGAATAGTGATTCAAATTTAAATTTTTTGCAAAAATAAAATTTTTCTCATGAGATATGGGGATGCTGAATTAGAATAAAAACTTTTTAATACAAAAAAAAAACGGTTTCGAGAAACGAATATTAAAGATCGCGATATCGCAGTAGAATTGCAGATTTTATTTTTGTTAAAAATCTTAAGAAAATGAGGAAAAAAACATTTTTAATAAATGATATTGATTTCTACAAACATCAATGTGAAAAGGTTGAAAAAATTATTACTGCTTTAAATATGGAAATTAATTTGAACTAAAATTGTATTACAAATTATTTTTTGATGACACATGCATGATTTTAGCCCTTTTCAACGCCTATGAAGCGGGGCTAAAGCTCTACTTTTTACTCCCTAGGGACTCAAAAGTGACGTTCGAGATGAATAATGAAAATTATGCAACTATGAGCTCGCATTTTATGATTATCAGCCCACTCACGGTAAAAACTGAGAGAAAATTTTGGTTGCAGATAATAGAATTTTGCGGTTATTTATGGAAGGTTACCATATATACCTGTAAAATTACCATAAATTACCGGAATGTTTCATAAATTTCCGGAAATTTATGGAAATTTAAGAAAATGAATGTTGGGTAAGTGACCATATTCACCTGTGAAATTACCATGAATGACCGACATTTTTCATAAATTACCGGAAATTTATGGACATTTTTAAAAATGAATTTTGGGTATTCCATGGTAAGTTACCATATTTACCTGTAAAATTACCATAAATTACCAAAATTTGCCATAAATTTCCGGAAGTTTATGGAACATTTTCATAAATTTCCGGAAATTTATGGAAATGTTTGAAAATTAATTTTGGGTAAGTTACCATATTCACCTGTAAAATTACCACAAATTACCGAAATTTTCCATAAATTTCCGGTGATTTATGGAAATTTAAAAAAATGAATTTTGGATAATCTATGATAAGTTACCATAAATCACCTTTAAAATTACCATAGATTAGGTTAACATTAATTTCATGCTTCATTATACAAAATCTAATATGGACTGAAATCATGACTATATTTCGAGAAATGTCTGAAATCATCCATTTGTTATGAAAAATATCTTATGCGCCAAGGGGGAGAGGCACTTTTTCTCCCCCTAGGTGCATAATATACTATTTAATTATTGACTCAAAAAATGATATGTCGAAAACAATGCATTATTCTACTAAAAAAAATTCTTCCAAATAATATAATATTCGAACCTGGGTGGATAAATCAAGTACGATCTCAATCATTTTTATTGTTATAAGGAATTAAAAATATCATAAGCAAAAAATTCCATAGCAGAAGAAATGCAAAAAAAAGTATTTTTTTATATATAATTTTTCATAATATTTTTATATTCTGAAAATTTGGTACAAAACAAAAAAACTGTATCGAAGTATAGAGTTATTCACTATGTTTATTTATAACAATTATCTCAACTAATATTATGAAAAAAGAGAAGCCATTATAAAATAGTTTCTGACAATTTATTTCCTTTTGTAAAATGTCAGTGGGTGGTCTGTCTTATAGATTGAGAAGCAAAAATCTGTTGTTTTACTGATAAGCAAGTTATAAGTCGTCCTTCTTTTTTAATTTCAAGCGGACCGCCTAAGAAATTTTCGGAAAGGGCCTACACATTTCTAGTTATGCCACTGAAGTTACTCACAATTTCAAATAGTAGGGCTAACAATCTCGCGCAGTGCTTATTGCAATGCGAAAAAGGAGATCGAACTCACTTGCAAAAGTCAAACTCACAATGCTTTGCTTACTATGTGAATTAGTTATTCATACAGTTTACATGTTCAACTGTACTATTCCAAATAGTTACTGAAGCTACTTGTTCTTAGTAATCTTTCTTCTTACAATTTGAAGTAGTAATGCTGACTTTAGGTTTTGTATATTTTGAGATTACAATCTCATTCAGTATAAAAAACTATTTGAATTGTTTCTTGTACAATGTGAACAAGTAAACTTGAAGTTAACAATACATGAAAGTGAATCTAACTATCTACTTTTTTCCGTGCTTACAATGTTTTAGATTAATGTATTTATCGCTTCGAATAACAATATTTTTGTGGTACCGACTGCGTTACTATTGTTATCGAAAGGGTACTTTCTTCTGTCACTTGCCCCGCTCGCGCTGTGCTGGCCATACGCCCACACTGATTAAAATCAGAAATATTGAAAATAATGTTTCTTGCGTTAGAATGACTTTATCATAGATTTAATCATTGCACTGCACTCGCATTACAAATCTGCACATTTGGAGCCATTACAAGGCTATCTATCTTCATTCGTTCTCAAAATAAAGTTTTTGTAAATAAATCACCGTAGAAAGTAAATTATTGAATATTTCAGAATTTTGAAGAATGTATTTCATTAAAGAATGTTGAAAGACTATCTCTGTATTTTTTCAAGTTTATTCTAACGTCACTCTCTTTCTGGGAACAGGTCAAAGTGGACGCTTGAAAACGGAGGCCGAAAAACTCGGTTTTTTGGGATGTTTTGCCCTCGAGCTGTTGACAAAATTTCTTTAGGATGACCCCAGTGTCGGATCCAGAATTTCAGGGGGGGGGGGGGGGGGACCTGTATACTTTTTTTTATAAGAAACCTTTTCCTAAATCCATATCATTAGAGAGGCTGGACTGGCAGTTGGGTATATTAAAGAAACAGTTAGGAAGGGCATTGATTCCTTAAACAGTGGGGGCAACAAATTTTTATAACTCATAGAATGAACGTGTTGTAAAAAAATGAATCCTCGAGGGAAAATTTTTTTAGAGGTAGATTAGTTTCGAGTGAGCCTTTTTATATGAATCAGAGAACTTTTTGTTTGAAATCTAATAATTTTGCCATTTCCCAATTTCAGATATTGCGGGTGTTACATCTCGTAGTTTGTGGCTGTGGGAATGCCTTTGAGACAAGCTTAACTTCCAGGAATGACTGAATGGGGTCTTAGGTTCGCTTCTAACTAGTCGGTAAACAAGCTGAAACACAGTTTCCTCCTCTATCGATCGGACGTCTTATCCTTTGACGTCCAGGAAGCATGAGGCTTCAGATACCTGGATACTGTAGGAAACAATAGTGCCTGGCCGCACGCATATGACAAAGGCATTAATCTATCGCTCCTATGCATTGCAGCTAGTATTGGGCTCTATTGGCATTAATTATAGTGACTTGTTTCAGTTTAGTGTTACATTAGACAATCAAGGCATTGTCAAATACAGCATAGATTGTTTAATAAAACAGTAATCTACCCGATATATCCCAAGACATTATACGACTTAAACAAAAAATTGAATAAAAATTGGAGTAGGGTATCATACATCATATCGAAAATTTAATTGTCTAAAAATTTACTATAAAAAGCTGCCCCAAAAATTCCATTTATAACCTTGTTTTGGAAAAAAGATAGATTTATTTCTATTCTATTACAAGCCTGTCTTAATTTATCCTCTTTAATCCCATCTTTTTTCACCTATAATAATTCCTCTATTCATTTCTGCCGTGGAATCATATGAAATTTTGTCACTATGTAGAAAGGAGGAGCGAAAATGCTAAAAACAATCGAATTGTTTGAGCTGGTGGCGACGACGTCACTTTCCCACATCCCACTTTTCACCTGTTGTGTTTTATCGTAATAAGTGACGTTTCAAAATTCAACGGTGACGTGTAACGCGAATTTTTGAGAAATTATGCGAGAAAAAAGTGCGAAGAGGAAAGCGGATTGTGGCAAAAGAAATTGTTTGCAATTTATAATTTTTTATTATCGTTCCCTAGAAAAAATTGTATTACAAAAATTTGCCACAAACTTTCAAAGAATAAGAAAATTTGTTTGAGCTTTCAGAATTTTGAATTTTTAAATAAAAAAATAAAAGATATTAGGGGCATTATTTCTCAACTGCCCGAACTTTAAAAGTCATGTTCTTTGATTTTCTTCAAATTCAGGGAATATGTTTACCTACCCAATAGTACTTTATCGACAAATTTATAGACCACAAAAACCACCCCTCTCCAAGTGATGGGGCTGTCATTTTCAACCCCAACGCCTGCACGCATATTTTCAAAAGCTTACAACTTCCTTTCTATTTTATCGATTTTATGATTTTTTATCGATTTTATGGTATACAGTATTATGACAGTATTAACATTTGTCGATTTAAATTTTTTATGAGGGTTTTCGAAAGGATATTTCTTACTCTTTTATTATACTTTATTAACGAAAAAAACGAAAAACGTTTTAAGCATTTTTTAAACAATTTAATTGTTTATATAACTTTTTTAGCAATTTGGGATATTTTTTTTTTAAATACCCTCAAAAGAAAGCTTGTCCTTTTGGCTTCAGAAAAGATCCTAAGCAAAAAAATGGTCCAGTGCATAGTTTCCGAGATATAGGCCCCGATGTGAAGGCAGTCCTAGTGCTCGTCCTCAGACGCAATCCTTTAGTAGTCCACAGACTAGTTTGCCAGTCTACCATTCTTTCAACGCATTCAAGTTCATTCAGAATTACATTTCATCAGCTAATACACAATTTAAGAATGCTCTTCGGTGGGTCAGAGGAAGTTGATTTATTTATTATTTGTTATAAACAAATAAAAAATTTAAACCACCCTGTTCAGAAGTGATGTTGATTTTTGTCAGTATGAATGATTCCTTACTATAATAGTTCGTCAGTTTACAATAATTATTGATTATTCATGGATATTCCATGAATAAGTGCCCAATTTAACCATTGTTAATATATAAACAGTGCATTTACAAATGTGTCAACTACAGACAAATTATTAATTAACGCCTGTCGTCAACCTACGATCTATAAAATCATAGTGTCCTGAGTCAACCACGTGGAGGTGGCAGTGCGATTTTAGACTCCTTC
>CAKNXH010001027.1:222628-233631 GCA_932178445.1 Andricus quercusramuli
AATAATTTAGGTCACACACGACCCCCTTTCCAACGTGTCATGGGGGGGCGGGAAGGCACCCCTATGACTGGCCACAGAAATAACTTAGGTCACACACGACCCCCTTTTCAACGTCTCATGGGGGGCGGGAAAACACCCCTATGACTGGCCACAGAATTAACTTAGGTCACACATGGCCCCCTTTCCAACGTGTCATGGTGGGGGCGGGAAGGCACCTCTGTGACTGGTCACAGAAATAACGCAGGACGCATACCATCCCCATTAGTTCCCTAATGTTTCGTGGAAACATATCTTTTGCCATTAACCCATTTGTTTTAGCATTGATGCCTACTTACGGATAGTACTTGGATGGGTGACCGTTCGGGAATACTGCGTGCTGTTGGCCCGTCGTGGGTGTGGTGAACCCACACATGTAGTTATTTACTACAAGAAACTATCAACCTAGAAACACTACCCGAATCGGGTAGTGTCACGCCTACCCCGAAAGGGAAATGGCTTAATGGTATACATACGCACTTCGCCGTGGGGATATTTATCGTCTATTTTCTCGAAAACTATCAGTCTTAGGGTAAAAACGTATTCAACATAAAATATGTATTTTGAAAAGATCTACAACTTTTGTTTGAAACTTTTTTGCAAAATTTTTTTATATACTGAAATAAACGGATAAACATGAAATTTGTATAGGTTTTTGGGGGTTTGACCTTGAACATCAAAGCGGGTATTTTCACTATCATATTCGTGAACAGCGCGTCAAAATACAAAGGTATACGGAGTTTCAAATTAATCGGAGGTAAGCGCTTTTCGGAACTTTATCCGAAATTTATTTGAAAATCTTTCATATACTATAATATCTATTATAAAAAATTATAAAGTGCAACTAAGGAAAGTAATCAAGTCCGACTCATGTGGCCGGAATTGCTCACTTTTCTCCCTAGTCGCAGAATATACTATTATTTACCATTCCTAAATCAAAAATCATCACAATAAAGAATATGGAAAACTATGATAGATTTCAAAGTCTGAACTTTTAAGGAACATCGTTTAAAAGTAAATTAGGTCAGTTTCTAAAACGATTCCCTTTATTTAATTATGACCAATCGGGGCAAAATAAACGTGTATGCATCTTAATATAGAGATTGGACCGTTTATGCAGGGAACAAGAGATTCGAAATCTCGAGAATAGCCCAGGGGATCAAGAAATCTAAACTCCGATTGTTCAGAGTATTATGGCAAATATATCAACTCTTGTACTTGCTCCAGTTCTCAGGAGACTACCAATTCCCCCCTCTTTTGTCTCTTTGTTACTCTCTTCCTGTGTCCCGCTTCTAGTGAAGGTGCATCATGGCAATAATTTGCATACGTACGATCCTGTGTTTTCGTACTTGCAAAATAATTCACTTGTAAATTTTCGTCTAAATTTCCAGAACAAAATAAAGTGACAAAATTAGAATTTTGCATAGGCTAAGTGCAATTTGCCAAAACTGAAAACACGGCTCAGCCTTTCTCCAACCTTTGCAGTCAGCAGTCGTTTAATTACATATATTAGGCGAACCTCAGTGGTTGAATCGGCCCAGCGTTGAGTCAGCATCGGTAGCCTTTGTCGGTTACTTATATTTGTCAATTTCGCGCTGAAATTCGGTCCAGTATCAAAACAATTTAGGCAGCAATCAGTCGGCCAATTAATTTAGGGCTACCTCAGTGGTTGAATCGGTCTGAAGTTGGGTCAGCACCGGAGTCAAACCAGGTCAACTGTATCGCAAATTTTCCATGAAAACCTAAATTATGAAATAAATGATATATTTGTGGAGTATTCGACCATACAAAAAAATTATTTTCAGGATTTTCAAATATTCCTTTTTCTTGTTTGCTATTTTGTTACATAAACATTTGGACACTTTTTTTTTGCAAAAAGCATAATTAAATTCTTTTGATGATAATCCAGTGAAATTCGGATGCATTGTTGATAAATATCCTCTCTTTCAAGTCAACCAGACGCGACAGGGCTAAAATTTTACACACATGTCTAATAATCCTTCAGCTACAACTTTCTGGAGACAAAAAAATGTATTTGACCTGGGGAGTATGGAAATAGTACATTATGATACCAGTGCGGGAAGTTGGTGATTCTTAAAAAAAAAACATTGAGTAACGTGCCCACAGTGTTGAGGGAGCTAGACTTTTCGACAGTTCGTCAAAATAGACAAGGAGCACATTTTCTGTTACAGAGGTTATTTCACTTGTTTGGCACCTATATTCATATCGACTGGTCGGATGTTTGACAGCTTTTTATGAGCGTCATGAAAACAAATGTGGTCAGTTGAGTTGCCCGGGAAACGCTGCGTAATTGTTTCACATGCCGTGTAAATATTAACAAATATTAATTCCAGAACTAAAGACAAGCGCTCGTAAATGATTCAGTGCGGGAATGTTACATTCCCGCACACTACTCTCACAGTAGAGGAATCTGCCATTTTCCGTACGCTTTACGGACACGGAATATGGCCATTTATGCACTTGTTGCAAAAAATATATGTTCAACGTGATAAAAAAATAAAATTGACATGTTTTTCCATTTCCTCAAGAAATTACTTTATAGGGGTTGACCATTCTTGAGAGTGTTTTATTATGTTTCTATACATTAAAGAAACTTATATATGTCAGTTAATATTTTTGGAAATACATAAATTATATTTTTAACTAATGCAGAATGATGAACTGATTAAGCGGTTGTTTTCCTCGACCCACGCATCTTTACGAATACATTGAAATATACATGAGGCAAGTTTTATTTTTAGGAAGAAGCTTTTTTGGAGATATCGATTAATCGTTCAGTCTTGATTTCATCGTTCTCGAGTTTAGAAGTCAATATCTTTGTTTCTACAGTGAAAAACAGTGGACCATTTATATAGTCTTTTAAAGATGCTGATAATTCCCTTGAATGTAATATACCTTGTGTCAGTTGTATTCCAAATCAGGAACATACCTGAAAGTGAAGTTAATGATGCAGAACAACAACTGGCAGATCATTTTCAAGAAATAGTAATTCAGGCTATGAATGAGTTCAATGTCGTCGAGATTGTAGAAGAAAATACTTTAGACTTGTCAGAACCATACAGAGACTAGGAGGCTTGCGCTGTGGAAGAAACTTATGCAGAGTGGACTCTTCAACTGGGTTCCAGAATAGATGAAGCTGTTTGTACGAAAGACGACGATGATGTTGGCCTTAATTATAAACAAAGAACTGTGGAGTTTTGGAGAAGCGGAACAAGAAAAAGTAATTGTGAGTTAAGTGTTGTTCAAAATCGGTTCAGAAAAGTAACATCAGCACGACAATTGAAGCGATGGCAGGACAAGTAAATAAAGGAGGTACATATATATGGAAAAGTTGCACCGTATTTTTGCGGAGTACACATTGAACAATTTTAGTATTGCAATTGATGCTGGTATGATAGTTCACGATCCAAACTTACGGAAATGGGGTCTACATGCTAAAAACATCCTTGATTTTGATGATACACGATTTAAAGCATCTGACTGGTGGGTGTGGAGGTTTAAACGAACTCACCGAATAACTTCCAGAAAAGTCAACAAATTTATCACCAGAAAAACATTAGAAGATGAGGAAAAGTTAAAAGTAGATACGGAGAATTTTGTGAATGAAGTGAAACCGTATATCACTCAATATGGGAGAGAGAATGTTTATAACTCGGATCAAAGTGGATTTCAGTTAGAAATGCATTCTGGGAGAACATTGGCAATTGAATGTACACGACAAGTCGAATGTGTTGTCCAATCTATTTCTTCTACAACTCACAGCTACACTATTCAACCCACGATTCCTGCGGATGGAAAGCTTCTGTCTCCACCTTATCTTGTGTTAAAAGAGCCAAGTGGAAAATTTGGACCCATTCTGCAAGAAAACATTTTTCAGCCTATAAATGTCTTTGTAGCTGCATTCAAATCTGGAAAACTTACGTCTAGCAAATTTGTTTATTTCTAATAATGTTTAGTCATAAAGTAAAGTTATCGGCGCCATTGAATTTGACGAATTGTTTTGCCTACAGAACATTCTCAGAGCTGGTTGGAAAATATTTTTTTCCCGAATCTAGGGCCGACAAGCGTGTTGCTCTTAGACTCTTGGACTGGACATTGCCCAGAAGTTGTAGGGCAAGCAGCACCTGCTGGAAATAATATAATTCCTATGATTATACCAAAAGGTACTACTGGAGAAATTCAGCCCCTTGACGTCTACGGATTTCGCACATGGAAAAATTATGTGCGAAATTTTTCAGATTCAGTCATACCGTTAGGCTATGATTTACATCTGCACATACGAAATAATATTATAAAGTTACAGGCTTTAATACATAATCAATTATTTATCTTCACTAAGGTATCACAGTCTTTTTAAGTACTACTGGTTTAAAAGTGGTTACGTTGCAGAAAAACCAGGAGAATTTGAGAGTCCGGTAGACTTTTCCTTCAAAACATTTTCCAACACATTATGTGAAATCGAAGGAAGTGAAAATGTAGCCGTTATTAGATGTTCGTGGTGCAAAAAATCTTTGTGTTTTGAACATTTCTTTGAAGAGCATCACTACTGTACCACGTACACTGAATAAACAAGTCTAATGACGCTTGTTGGTATGATAAATTTTATTTTGTTATCACGTGCCAAATATATATATATATATCATTCCCCCCGGATTTTTCAGCTTGAATTGAATTGATTGTGAAGAAATGTTTTTGCTCGGGTTTGTACATGAAACTTCCTTTATTTAGCAGGAATATAATAAAATGCACTTAAGGGTAGTCACCCCTTATAAATTGATTTCTCGTCAAACTGCAAAAATACGTAAGCTTTATTTTACTATCGAGTGCAACATATATTTTCCCCAGATTTTTCAGCTTGAATTTACACCCATTTGGTAATTTTATTGTATTCTTATAAATTCCTCTGGGTTAGTCTACCACCATGTAAATTTTTGACTAAATTGAGAAATTGAAATTTCTCAACCCTCTGTATGAAAAAATTTTATTGCTCGGGTTTGTACGCGAAACTTCCTTTATTTTGCAGGAATATGATAAAATGCACTTAAGGGTAGCTACCCCTTATAAATTAATTTTTGTGAAAATGCAAAAATACGTAAACTTTATTTTATTATCGCTTGCAACATATATTTTTCCCATATTTTTTTGGTTGAAATCAGAGGTAATAATTAAATAAAGTTAACAAAAAAGTTGTTTAAACAATTTAATATTGTTTATAACTATCTTTTCTTAGATAAGTGCTAGAAAGTGGCGTTTTTTAAAAATAAAATCTTTCACTTTGCTCTGCCTGCTTAATTACTAACAATTAATAAATAAACATTAGAGAAAACTATATTTCAAATAATCTCTTTACTTTTCGTGAATATATATTTTTATGAAATAAAACAGATATTTAAAATTCTCTGTTTTTGCCTCTTGTGTAAAAAGCTGTTTTTCTTTAAATTAATTTTTTTAGGCATTTGGAAAAGAGCAAAAATAATTCACTTAAAACAATAATACCATTCGAAAATCATTTTTGCTGTGGTTGACTTATTATTTGTTCATAAATAAAAAGACGATGCAAAGTGAAAGATTATTACCTCACTAAGTGAAAAAAGGACAGAAAGGTAGAAATTGCCGAACAACCGCACTATCAGGCGCAATCCATATAGATGAAGATGGTCATAAAAAATAATAATTTCTTCAAACAATTATTTTTGCTAAATTTAATTAATTATCAAGTCACGCCTAATAGAAAATAGAGAAACAGTTGAAAATTTCAGAAAAAACCGCAACATTCTACCTATTAGGCAAAGAGAATATTATCAACAATGATAATAAATTGTTTGAACAACTATTTTGTTAACTTGAATTCATTATTACTTCACTCCAAATAAAAATGAAACAAAAAGCCAGAAATAAAAAAAAAACGCAGCTTTCTAGCATTATTCAAATATAATATTATTAATAATTATAATAAATTGTTTAAACAATCACTATTGTTAACATTGATGAACTGTCACTTCCCTCTGATTGAAAATTGGACAACAAATGGAAAATTTGTGAAAAAACCGCGTCTTTCTAACTCCATTCTATGAGAAAATTGCTAAAAACAATGATAAATTGTTTAAAAAATTCATGCAAATATATAATTTTCAGTATAAAGTAATATTTTATGTATTAGAAGCAATTCGCATTTGAAAAACCGCACAAAAATCATAATTAGCGCCAAAAACTCGCAAAACCCATTTTTTCACTTATGGGGTTCCTTTGGGACCCTATAAAACAGACTTATGGAGGTGATATTTGAAAAGTGATATCTTATTCGTATTCTATGGCTAATGGTGGAGAGAAATGTTGAGTTTCAACTCGATTGAGATAATATTGAGGTTTCTCAATAAGATTTACAAAAACGTCTTTTTTCTTATGGGAAATACATGTTAAACTTCATGGGGCTTGCGGCACCTCTAAATATCATTTTTTTCCAAAACAAAAAAAATGGATTTATTTTTGGGTGGATTCAAACAAATTTGGGGGATGTCCCCATAATAATTCAAAAAAAAATTTTTTGGACCACCCTATTGCACATGCATGTAAAATTTGAGCCCATTCACGTATGGAAAACACATCACAATTTCCAATTGTTATTAAAAATGCGTTTTTTCGAAAAACACTTTTTTCTGGTTCATTTGAAAGGGAGGATATTTATCTACAATCCACACAAATTTCACTGGATTATCATCAACAGAATTTTACTTATGCTTTTTGCAAGAAAATAGTGTCCAAATGTTAATGTGACAAAATAACAAACAAAAAAAAGGAATATTAAAAAATCCTGCAAACAGTTCTTTTTGTATGATCGGGTACTTCACAATTATATAATTTATTTCATAATTTAGGTTTTCATGGAAAATGTTGTGGTACAATTGATCTGATTTGTGTCTCAACGGCAACCTTTATCGGCTACTTACATTTACCTTGCTTCCGCCGGAATTCCGCCCGGTATCGGCCCATATTGGCAGCTAATAGTAAACTAATGTCGTGAGGCAAACCTCGATGCTTGAATCGACATAGGTCTGGGTCAGCATTGGCAGTCTTTGTCCGCTACTCAAATTTGCCGAACTTCTGCCAAAATTTGGCACAGCATCGGCCCTATACCGCGCCAAGTGTCACTTTTACTACGGCAAACCATCCTGGATGTGAAAAAACTAGAATTCGGACCAGCTTTGGTCCATTACTGGTTTAAAAGTCGATCTTAAACCGGTAAACCACATTTTTACTGAAAAAAGCCAGAGTTCAGTCCTGCAACGGGCAATTACTGGGCCAAGTGTTTTTAAAGAAATAACTGCAGTCAATCAGTGCAATGGGCGTCGTGGGTGTGGTGAGCTCACACTTCCAGTTCTTTACTACAAGAAATTATCCACCTAGAAGCACTACCCGAATCGGGTAGTGTGACGCCTACCCCGAAAGGAAAATGGATTAATGGTATACATACATACTTATTCATGAAGTAGTTAATTTCATCATTAGGAATTTGATCATTTCACTGTTAAAAACAGTATTAAATTTAAAATGCCAATGTATATTAAAATTAATATCTCAAGCATATGAAATCGCTATTTAGGTGCGCATTTATTAAATTTTATATACATTCATGATCATCGCTCTGATAATTCCATTTTACACAAAATCAAATCAGATTAGTAGTAATTTTCGATTCTTAATAATAAAACATTAAATTTCTACTTTAATTGCGAATATTTGATAAGATTTAAAGAAATAGAAGCACTTTGAGTTTTTAAGCACGCTGCTGTACCGGCCTGTATTTTATATTTAATATAAAGTGTACAGCTATTCATATTTCAATGTATATAAAATTTCAACTCCCGTATATGCAAATGACTTCATGCGCATTTATAATAAATTTAATATAGATTTAATATAGATTGAGGGGTGATGATGAATTGGGAATATCGTATGTTCGATTCTGACCTCTGAAGCATATTTGTCGTAAGGGGACTAATGCTTTTACTAGTTGGTCAGAAGGAAAACAAAGGGTCGCATGAGAGATTATCATGCGGATGACCAGCCCAGAGGGATATAGTCAGTTTGTATATACTATTCTGAGACAACAGAATCATTAGTTTCGAAAAGTAAAAACAAGTAGACGCAGTGGCGGACTGGCCATGCATTGTTGGTCAGGGAACCCCGACTGCGCCCCCCTTGTTTAGCGCCCCCTGAGGCATATAAAAACGCCCTAAGAAGCTTATATTTTTTAAACAAATAAATATATTTTAGATTGCAAAGGAAAGAGTGAAAAGAATATCCAAGAACCATAATACCCCTGACTTGCACAAATGCACATGTATTACTAGTAATACACATTTTCTCTTATTCGTTTTCTCTATTTCCCTTCCATTTAGGGGAAAGTTGCCTAAGACGAGCCCCTTCCTAAGACGGGACACCCTGAATATTTTTGTACAAAAGCAATATAGTCATCACTTACGCATGCGAATACGTGTTCAGCAAAATTCTGGTTATTTTGAAGGTGTTTTTCCTGCACTGGAAGTAAATTAACAAAAACAGAAAGGAAAAATTATTTTCGTACGTTAGAGAACGAACTTTCACCTGTTTTAGAAGTTGTGATTTAATAACTTCTAATGATTTGAAGGAGTAAGTTATGTTTTTGTTTGATGGATAATTTTGTAAACTTTGCAACTGATACTTACGTTTTATTAATTCTTATGCTATTTGATTAAAATATTTAAAAAATTGTGATCATGCGAAATTCCTAAAACGAGCCCCGGTTAGGCTAGAGAACTGTAGGTAAAAGCGAAATCTGCTTTCCTTGTGAGTTTCCGATAGTCTCAATGGCACGAAGTAGTATAAGGAGACCCCACTCCCGGAAAATTTGGACGCGTGGATTCGGATTTAGTTCGTTTGCATCGCTCGTAGCACCTCTTGCGGAAACATGCATACATACATATAGGTCTACATACGTACAGGCATACACATTCGTAAAAATCTGTGTTTCGTGAGAAGCATGTGTGCGTTGGTTTTTCCCGGCTCACACTGGCTCAAACCATTGGTGCCGCCATTTGTAAATCATGTATTTCAACGCTTTTCCGCAAGAGGCGCCGCGAGCGATGCAAACTAACTAAATTCTAATCTACGCGTCCGAATTCTCCAAAGACCGCATGGGAGTGGGGTCTCCTTATACTACTTCGTGCTCAATGGTAATGACCTAACCTCTTTCTTGCTTTTACATCATGAATAAGAAATTTTTAAAACTATGTTGCTTTTTCGATTTATATCAGTAAATTCTGGATCTGAGATGAATAATATTCGAAATTTTATAACTTTTCATAAATATTTAGTCCTTGAACTTCTTTTACACTTATTTTCTGTTAGACTTTATTTGACGCTTATTTTACGCTTTATAATGTATTTTACGTAACTAATATGGCATAAACGTAAACATTATGTTTAAACAATACGCTGCGAATAAAATTCATCAATATCAAGTGTTTAATTAAATAGCTTTTTTTATTTTAAAAAGGGGCCCGTCTTAGGATACCGGGTTGCCTAAGACGAGACAAATACATATTTTTTTCAACATCGAAGTTAATTGCCTTTTAAACATTTTTTGAACTTTTAAGTGTGTGAACTTTGTAAAGAAAACATCAAACTACGATGCCAATAATCGCTTTAGCTTCTAAAGTTCCTTAAAATCGAAAATTTTTGGAAAATATGGAAGGGGGCTCGTCTTAGGCAACTTTCCCCTAATATTTCTAAAGTATATTTATCTGTTTAAAAAGTTTGATTTTTACGAGAAGCCGGTTCATTTATAATTTTCTATTGGATTAGAAGTTTTACTTCCCTACAGTGCCGGTCTTCGGGGTGGGCGACCGGGGCGGCAGCCTCGGGCGCTGCGTCTGGGGGGCGCCGCAATGGGGATTAAGCCTATTTATTTCCGAAATAGTTATCCAAAGTGACCTGACTATAAAAATTTGTCTAACGGGAGACAATACATTTCCAAGAAGAGTTTAACTCCGATTTACACAAACCCAGTCCTTGTGGGCGTGTCTTCATTCTATTTACTTTCGAATAAGACTTTTCAATCAACTCTCGCCATTATAGGCCTAATGTAGAAATCTTAGACTTCTTAAACATAATAAACGATAAACTACATGAGGTAGTAATTTGTAGTAGATTGCGCTCGTGATACGGTAACAAATTCGACATCAGAAGGACTTTAAAGGTATATTCTACAGTTGATGGTGTAACATTATCGTTTCTCTAACCGGGGATCAATTTTGTGTTCGTCAATAACTTGAATTCAATTATAACTGCACTTGGCTGATTTTGTTTAAGGATCTCAATTTTACTAAAAATTATACTAATTTTTAGTAATGGCAGTGTTGCATTTTGAACTTATCTCAATTATATTTATTCTTATTGAGAGATTCGTTCAACTTGCATTTACTTTTTCCTGTTCAGTAAATTGCAACCAACAATATAAGTTGATTCCAATACTGATAGGACGTTAAAACTAGCCCTAAACATTTAATAACTAAACTTGATGATTAGATGAACAACAATTGAGTAAGATTAATTCTTACAATAAAAATTCCCACTAAAATTTGAATCATTGTTTGACGACAAAACGAAGAATTGTAGATTCACTCGAGGGAGAGATGATTGCGTATTTTTAAATTAATTAAATCAATTCAGAAAATACGCTTTTGTAAAAACAATTAAGTAGGATTCTCCTCCAAAATTAATTGAAAAACCAAAATTTCCTTCGCACAACGAGGTCTTTATCATATGATAAATTTCAAAGTCGTCACGAATTATTTTCCGGTTCCAGTAAAATTTCTCATTTGAATTTCAATAGTCAATGCAACCATGCACAACGAGGCATCCACAGATATGTGGATTTCAAAGTCGTTACAATAAAGTTTGCACAA
>CAKNXH010001027.1:233641-246283 GCA_932178445.1 Andricus quercusramuli
TCGTTACAATAAAGTTTGCACTAACTAAATTATCATTCTATTTTTTAATAAAATAAAATTTTAAAAAACTTGAAACCCAAAAACTTACGTCTATCTATCCGAATTCTTATGAATTAGGATAGTTTAGTAAGCGAAGCTCTTGTATGATCCCTGAGAATCCTTTAGAGGTGGCGTCCTTTCAATGACGCTTATTGAATTTGAAATTTCTGTCGTCAATGACAGGTAGACCAGTAATTACTTATGAGAGGTTCCTTCCTGGCAGAGGGTCGAGTCAGAAGGTGTTGGTACCGATATCGGGACCGATATTTATAAGGTGCATTGGTCCCACGCTACCCCTACTTATCAGCTGATGGCGCGCGCAATCGATCGTATGATCGGATGATTTCTCGAATCCTCCCCTTGTTACACCTGCTTATCCACTTATGAGTCAGAGGCGTACCAATACAAATATTCGCCCGTGACTTTATACTTTCATTATAATTATGAACATAGAACGGACCGTCTCAATGGACAAACAGGACACATTGATCCAGAAGTAGGAAATTATTGCTATGCTGTAGAAAATTATATTATATCAGTTGATCCAGCGCAGCAGCCACATTTAACTTCTAAATCTGTGGAGTATTTAGTAAAAAATGGACCACCAAGTATACAGAACATATCCTTCCCTAAGGATTCAAAAAATCGTCATTTCAATCCTACATTTTCAAAGAAAATATTACAGAATCGTGAAACTCAATTACGAAGATGGTTAGTGTACTAAAACTCTACCGATAAAGTATTTTGCTTTTGTTGTCAACTATTTGATTCAGCTGCGAAATCAAATATAGCTAAAAATGGTTTAAATGATTGGAAGCATATGGCAAACAGACTAAGAGAACATGAAGTTTCACAGAATCAAATGTCTGCGTATAAAATTTGGTTGACACCGAACAAAGATCAAAATTAAACAAAAATATTGACGAAGAACAACAAAAACTTTTAGCCCGTGAGCAGAAACATCGGAATAATATCTTACATAGGTTAATTAGTATAGTAAAATTTCTAGCTACCAGAAATTTATAATTTCGTAAAATGGAAACTTTTTAGGCCCGTGGAATTACTTGGAAAATATGATGTGGTAGTAAAAGAGCATTTACATCGACTAATTTCAAAGGAAGTAAGTGACCACTATTGCGGAAAAACAATTCAAACGGAACTTCTTATGTTATTGGCGAAAAAGTTTTTAAGTTACATTGTAGATCATTTGAAAATTTTAAAATACTATTCGCTGATTGCTAATTGTACAAGAGACAAATCATGTAAAGTGCAGTATTCTCTTATTTTCAGATATGTAGACATATGTGGCAATAGAATTCACATGAGGGAACATTTGATTTGTTTTAAATCTGTCGGAAAAACAGCTGGTTTGAACTTAACAGATCATATTCTTCAAGTATTGCGTGAAAATAATACAAAAATTGAAGATTGCCGCGGTCAAGCATACGACAATGTGTCAAATATGAGAGGAAAAGAAAGTGGCGTTCAAGCCAGAACTCTGGAATTGAATCCCAGAGCAAGTCTTCTACCATGTGGAAATCACAGTCTTCATCTCCTAATCTGTGATGCAGCAAAATCAAGTAATGCAACTATTGTCATCTTTGGAGTAATCCAGCGAATTTATGTTTTGTTTTCTGGGTCATTTTAGCGATGGGAAATTTCGATAACATATGTGGAATGTTTGTTTTCAAAAAATCTTTCTCCTACTCGTTGGCAAGGCAGAATTGAAAGCTGGAAGCCATTTAGGTATGAGCTAAAAAATATGAATGCAGTATTAATTGCTATTTCTAATGATAGAGATTACGATTCGGATGTTCGCCACGAAGCTCTGACACTTTCTAATGAAATCAATGATTTTAAATTTATGGTAGGAATTGTTGTTCGGTATGGCATCTTGTTTCAAGTGAATATTGTCAGCAAAGCAATACAAAATCAGTCTGCAGATCTTCTGGTAATTAAACAATTGCTAGAATCATGTCAGACTTATCTGCAGAACTATCGAAACACGGGTTTTGAAAGCGCTATGATATGTGCGAAGAAAATAGCAGCAGATTTGGAACTAGAATTAACGTTCCAAAGTGAGAAGCGAGTGCGACACAGAAGAAAAAAAACAATTTGAGCACGAAGCACCGATGAGCTACTCGAAGATCGCGAAAGAAATTTTAAAATAAACTTTTTTTACATACTGCTCGATCAAGTGTGTGCATCTGTTGAAGAGCGATTCCAACAACTAAAAGATTACATCAAAATCTGGTATTTTCTATATAATCTGAAAACATCTTCTGAACACAATCTTTTGATGCCACTTTGTAAGCAATTAGAAGTGACATTAATGGTAGAGATCTCTGAGAGGAGTTAATACACTTGAAATATACTTTGCCAGAAAATGTCACAAGACCCATCGAAGCATTGGATTTTTTTATTTAAAAACAATTTGCATGCCACTCTTTCTAACGTATGGGTCTCGTTGCGCATTTTTTAAGCAACTCCTGTCACAGTAGCATACGAGGAAAGAAGCTTCTCAAAGTTGAAACTAATTAAGACATACTTGAGATCGACTACGTCGGATAATAGATGAAGCGCTCTCGCAATGCTATCAATTGAGAAATATATTTGGAGCCTAATATCTTTTTCTGATGCCATTGCAGAATTTGCGAGAGCAAAAGCTCGAAAAGTATAATTTATTCGATTATTTGTGGCACAAATGACTTACAATTTTCAGTCAATCAAATGACCTTTTTTTTTTGTTTTTTTTTTGTTTTTTTTTTTTTGTTTTTTTTTTACTATCATTAGGCAATTGGCGCCCCCGGGGGCTGTTCCGTCCACTGAGTAGACGCCCTATATAAGGTAAGTGTATCGGTTTCCGCACGGACAAAATTTATACGTGGAAAAGTCACGAACTTGTAGCTAGGTCTCGGATACGAGATCAAAAAATGAGACATTACATCCATATTTCTATGAGAAATGTATGAATAAATTTCAAAGTTTTTTACGAACAGTTCGAAATTCGTACGAATAGTTCCTGAGAATTTCAGGCTGAAATATAAAAAGGAAAAAATTATTTGTCCGATTTAATTTATATTGATTTATAAATTCGCAACTCAAAGGATTCGAACCCTTGAAATTCGGTTGACTGACGAGTTTCTAAACATCAACCAAGAGTGCGTAGTCACGTGCACCTGTCGTTGCCAAATAATGTACGTTTCATAAAACTTCTAATCACTCATTAGCCGAACTTTTGAACCACATGCGCGCGCACACACGCACCGCGCATTTGGGCGAGCGTGTGTGCTGGCCACGTGCAGGCAAACCTACATACCAGTTCCCAGATTTGTCGGGCAAGCTCGTTGGTGCTCCGAGAATCTTGTCCCAATCACTTGTAATATTTCTGTAATTATTCACGTAAAAAAGTGATGAACCGTTTTAGAATTTTTCACATCGAGTTCGTCAATTCTTGCTCGCAGTTCGTATATTATTTACAAAAAAAATCAAGTTCCGATGAATTTTTCTCATATCCGAGACCTAGCTCCTAGTTCGTGACTTTCTTAATGACAAATTTTTTCCGTGAATGTCGATGAACCAGCTTCATCGAATTGCTCTACGGACAGTGTGCTGCAAGGGGCACCGTAGAACCGTAGGTATTTTAGAAGTCCCATGACATGCGATAAGTCAACACGAACATCCTCGGAGGAGTTCCCAGTGTCATCGGTGACGTCTATAACTATATGCTGTCCGCGTGATATCGTATCAGAGTCGGAGAATTCCTCAAATAATTTCTCTAAACATGGTTATATTACTGATTAATACACATTATAATAATTTATTCCTGATCAGCTGGACAGACTGTATTTATGTACTGACAAAAATAAGGTTCAATGCTTTACGGGCCTCCAGATGTAATTTGATTGTCAACAGCTAAAGTATTATTGTAACTGAAATTTAGAAGATTTTAGTAATTTCCATGGGGAGCTTCACCAGTTTCGTTTACAAATACCTAGGTGACTAACCACATGTGATTCGCATGTTCAGGTGGGGAAAGATGAGGCTTTTTTACGGACGCGACTATAATTTCAAGAAATATTTATGCTACAGGGAAGAAAAAATTACTGCGCTTAATACAATGTGTATCTATTTGCTTTAAGAAAATTTTTGTTGCAATGAACTCGTTCGCGAAAAATTGTTGGTTACAATGACCGCCATGTCCTTCTATTATACTCCAAATGTCCTGAAAATACAATCAGATTAAATAATTATTCATCGTAATTGAATCCAGAATACAGCGTGAGCTTTGTGAGGAGAATATGAATTCTAAAGACAAAAGGGCTCTGAAAAAGGGAATAGCACATTTTTTAAATATTTCCGACTACAAAAGCCTTAATGAGAATAAATCGCGCGCAAAAGAAGGAGACAAAGCAGAGGTAAAAAAATGAAAAAAATAATTGATAATAATAATAATTATCATTTTTAATATACAATTAAGAAGGACAAAAATCAGATTTTTCGATGAAACAAAAAAAAAGGAAAAATGGAAAATAGTAATAGTACAATAGAAAGGAGAAACTAAAGAGTATATTAAATGTTAAATAAATTTAATATAAAACTTAGTTAACAAAGAATTCCTCCTTTCTCTCTCTGCCATATGAACTTGAATTCCCACTTTTAGTGGAAATCTCAGTTCTTGTGATTTACTTTTCTCGATAATCTCAGTAATGCATCGACGAAGTGTTTCGAGATTTGGCACGTGTTCGTGGTTTCTTTTCTTTTCACAAGCTTCACATCTTCGGCTCCCCAGTACGAACATTTCTCGAATTATCTTTTCTTTCTCTCTTTTTCTCGTTTTTCCCATCACCTATTCGCCTCCCATTATATACATGCGTGTGTGTGTGTGTACTTATCTATTCAGGCCAAAAACACGAAATGAAGTTCAAAGACGCTTGCAGAACTACAATTTTCACACAATATTATTCAATTGTGGTTATTAATTATCATTCATCAGGGTAGTAAATGAAAACCTGAAAAAGCTGTTATTCTAGATTCCTATTACGAATATTGTCTACTTTTATGCAATTTAACTATTACTAACCTGTTTTGTTATTTTACATTCTATTTGTCTCACGTCAAATTCTATTCTTTCTTATTCATTTTTATTTTATTTCTTTTTAGAATTATTTTATTTTCCTTGCTTACTCCTTTTGGTCCTAAGTTTCTTTCTAATTCATCTAGTTTTTTATCCAGTTGCTTTATGCTGTTGTATTCTTTTAGTTTTTTCAATTATTGCTAACCTTTTTTTCATAACTTATAACTTATAAAATCGACTGCAAAAAAAAGAATTAAAAAAAAAGTTAAAAAAAAAGTTGAAAATAAAGTTGAAAAAAAAGTTTAAAAAGTTAAAGAAAGAGTTAAACAACCACCGCAGGGTCCCACTAAGAGCAACTTCCATCTAAAAAATGTTAATAGTCCCCAGTAGAACCGCGGTAAATCACACCTATGGCCACGGCTCACAACCATGAGATAGGGTCACAGGGCACGAAGAAATCACAACGACAGGCCGGCGAAACCCTCGTGTGTCTTGAGGACACGAAGCAACCCAATGATGGCAGCTTTCTGCATCCATCTCGCTAGTGCCTTGGCATATTTTTGGCACGCGGGTATGGCTTTAAGGTTACGAACCAGTGATAGTTTCGCATCTCAGAAAGCACCTATCACAAGGACAATTACTTGCACTCGAGTGCGCAACGGAGACTGCGACCCGAAAATCGCAGTTCCAGAAAATAGATATACGTCGTTCCTGCATCGGTCGGACACCCCGATACTATCGGGGCCCGATAGTATCTGTTCTAGGTACTCAATGTGTGCATGACACGCTCTGCACCTATCACTGGGAACTTGTTGACATAAAATGCGGTCACGGTATGCTAAGGTGGAAATGACACCGTCCTGGCATGTGAAAATAGAACTCTCTGTACCTTAATTAAGCCCTGATGATTTTAAGAAAGCCAGAGATTGCTCCTTCGACAAGGAAGGCTTTTAGAAGTGAAGCATCTAGATGGAGTAATGTACTTTCCTCACTTCTGATGTTAAAATTCAGGCCAAGGGTCTCGGCTGCTTGCTCCGCGGCTTTGTAAAGGAACAATCCTTCGCCAATCATCTCGTGGTTTCTGACCATCTTTAGGAGAGGATCTCTGCTGTACTTGAAACAATTCGGTTATGAAGACACTGGAGATTCAGAAGTCCGTGTCCGCCTTGATGGCGCGACATGTACAATCGCGGAACTGAAGAATTGATATGCAAGCTTTTATGCATATGCATGATCTTACGTGTGGTGACATCACGGGCCTTAAGCTCGTTCTTCGTCTATTGAACCACCTCAAACAAATAGAGTAGAACTGGGACGGCAAGCATGTTAGTCGCAGACACCTTGTTCAACGCCGACAGATTGGAAGACCAAATCTGTCGAAGAAGATACTTGTATTTGCTTCCGCAAAATTCCTGTATTGATGTTACGTCCTGAATGCGGCTTTGAGACACGCCCAGGTATGTATAGGTTTCTCCAGTATAAGGATGTCTAACAGCACTTATATAAGCAAGCCCAGAGTCCTTGGGAACTCCGGTAATATTTCCTTTCTTCAGATTAATTTTGGCAAACTTTTCCAAACTAAAGTCCATCCCAGTCACTCCTGTATAGTTCTTGACGATATTTACAGCAGTTTGAAGTTTGCTCTTCCCAGAGGCATCGATCTTCAAGTCATCCATATAAAATACATGAGTGACCTTAGGTTCGCGCTGATTAGTGCCGCCACAGAGGTATACAGGAGAATTTCATAGCGCGAGATATAGAGGCAGAAATGTGATGCAAAAAAAGGAAAGGGCTCATGGTATCACCTTGAAAGACGCCCCCCTGGAAGGTGACGTTACTCGTTGTCACACGATAATTTATAGATGAGATAGTAGATCTAGTTTTCCAAAGAGGCGTCAATTTCTCTATGCATCTCACCACGTGTGGATGTACATTCAAGCTTTCCAACAGACAGATCATAAGTCTATGAGAGGTTGAAGCGAAAGCTTTCCGGTAGTCAATCCAGGCCATTGACGGGATGCGCTGATGGGCTGCAGCGTCTTTACATACACACCTGTCAATTAGCAGGTTCTCTCGACAGCCTGCTACACCTTTTTTCGAGCCACGTTGTTCGTACATCTCTTGCCATACCGGCTGAATTCGTCGAACAATCCTGTTGTTAAGGACAGCTGTAAAGATCTTATACAGTGTGTTAAGACAAGTTATTGGCCTGTAATTCTCTGGGTTAGACAAGTTTTCTTTTTTGGGCAGGAGTATAGTGCGTCCTAACACCAGCCACAGCGGAATGAGCGTCTCTGACTTTAAATATGAGGTAAATATTCGGGCCAAATGTTGGTGTATAAAAGTAAACTTCTTTCACCAGAAGTTCTTGATAAAATCTGGTCCAGCAGCCAGAAAAGTTCTTCGTGCCTCTAAGTGCTTTTTTCACCTCTTCGGCAGTGATTGATGGACATTCTTCCTCAGATTTTATGAAGTTGTCGCAGAACTCCTTGAAGCGGATGATATTGTCAGTATCTTCATTCAACTCTAGTTTGAAGGTAGGCCTCTTCTCGCAACAAATCTTTTCAATGCAGCTAAAAAGGAAATCGTGGTAAAATCACTCACCAGTTCTAGATGGATAGCTCTTGTGGCTAAGCAGACAAAAAGAGCTATATAAGCTTCATGTGATTTATAACCACGTCCAATACCTAATCTAATGAGAATAGGTCCTGCGTAATCAGGACCACTATGTTCAAACGGCCTTGATCTTGTCACTCTAGCAGCGGGTAAGTCACCCATAATTTGAGATGAAATTTTTGCTCTTGGTCTAATATAAGTGATACATTGGCTAATTATATGACGAACGGAGTCGCGCGCCTTTAGTATCCAAAAATTTTATCGTAAAATATGCAAAGTGAGCTGCGGACCACCGTGTAATGATCTAAGATGCGCCTGTTCTATTATTAAATTCGTAAGACGATGTTTAGGTAATATTATCGGATGTTTGGTATCATAGTGAATAGGTGCGTTTTCCAAACGTCCTTTAACTCTCAAGAGCCCATCCGTATCAAGAAATGGGCATATCCTTTTTGAAGGACTAGCTTGATTGCAAGAATTACTATTCTGAAGAGCCTTTATTTCTATGAAACTTTTTCCGAGAGTTCTTCCAAGGAAGACTTCTCAACTTTAATAACATTGAGATGAACTTCGTTTTGTTTTAATTTTGCCTTGACCTTTTTTGCGTAAGTCAACAGACATTTTTCCTTTTCTCTTTCTAAATCTTCCGCTGATATACTTGGCCAATTTTCAGAATCCTGCTTTAAAAAAGGAGGTCCATGCCACCACAACGAATGATTTAATAATTCTTCTGCAGTAACACCTCGAGAGACACTATCTGCAGGAATCAGTGCCGTAGGAACGTGATTCCACTCAGCCTCAGGAATACTTGACTGTATTAAAGAGACTATATTTGCTACAAATGTAGGCCAGGTGGATGGTAGTTTACTCAGCCACGATAATACTGTAGTAGAATCTGACCAACAATACATGGAATTAGATTGTAATTTAATTTCTTTCTCAACTTGTTGCAAAAGCTTGGCTAATAGTAAGGCTGCACACAGCTCTAATCGGGAAATACTGGTAGTCATAATCCGAGCTATTTTTGACTTGGCTATTAGAAGAGTTGAATTAATAGCTTGTCCATGATCAACGACTCTTAAATAAACTACTGCCCCATAGGCTTTGGTAGAAGCATCAGCGAATCCATGCAATTTCACAGATAGTAAGTTTTCGCTCAGTTTGTTCCGTTGCGAAATTTTTAGATTTTGAAGCAAAGGTAACTCTGTATAATATTTATTCCAGCGTTCCTGCAAATCTGGAGGAGGTATCTCATCCCAATCTAATTTTTGAAGCCAAAGCTCTTGCATGAACATTTTTGCTACAATGATAATGGGAGCTAACCATCCATGAGGATCAAAAAGTCTGGCTATAAGAGAAAGAGCTATTCGTTTCGTAGCAACTTCAACGGGTTGCATATTTACTGAAAATAAAAAGCAGTCAGAGTTTGGACACCAACCTAAACCTAATACCTTCTTTGTTTCATCTTCATGTTCGCCGAAATTGACTACCTTGTTCTCAGACATAGGTTCATTTAATTTAGTTAACTTATAATCAATAGCTGACCATTTACGTAAAGGAAATCCTCCTTTTTCAATAACAACGTTAATTCCTTTTGCAGTTGTAAGGCGTGATCTAAATTATCCGATTCAAACAAGGCATTGCCTACATAGATGTCGCGCTTAAGAATGACGCTGACATCGGGGAAGTCAGAAGCTTCATCTTCGGCTAATTGTTTTAGGACTCTATTCGCCAAAAAGGGGGATGACGTCATTCCATGGGTAACGGTCAGCAATTGGTAATCTACTAATTTTCTAGAAGGTACACGGAGACAAACTATTCTTTGTAAATCTATATCCCTTTAGTCTACTAAAATTTGACGGAACATTTTACTGATATCTGCCGTCATTCCGAAACGGTAATTTCGCCATCGTAAGATGACAGCTGTTAATTCATTCTGTAATTTTGGACCAACCATGAGTAATTCATTTAATGACTTCCCAGACGAACTGGGACTGGATGCATTAAAAACTACTCGAACGGGAGTAGTGCTACTAGACTCGCGAATCACCGGATGATGAGGCAAATATACTGGTGGGCAACTCAATAGAGTGTGTTTACCATCACCTGAGAGTCGTCGCATATGACCGAGTGTCTCATACTCGTCAAGAAAATCTTCGTATTTTTTGGCTAAATTATCATTTTTAGCGAGTTGTCGTTCTATACTGTAGAGCGCAGATAAGGCTGTAGGTAATGATTTTCCAAGAGAATCGAGAGGTTCTTCTTTTATAGGATGGCGTACAACACAACGTCCTTCTTGGTTACGCCAATGCGTGTTAGAAAAGTGATTTTCGCAAAGCTGCTCTTCTTCGGTGAGCATAGATTGCTGCGGAATATCTTCTAATTCCCAGAATCTCTGTAGAGCGAAATTAATTTCCGATAAGGTTGAAACATGATTAATTCTAAGACTCGACTTTGCCTGCGTATTTTCATTTGGAATAGGACCCGATAGAATCCATCCAAATATCGTAGACTGCGCGGTTATAGATCCAGGAGGTCCCTGACACAACCCAGGTAACAGAAGCGAGCCATAATAATCGGCTCCAATTACTATTTCAATTTTTTGTCCACTAAAGGGTTCAGGGTCTGCTAGATGAAGGTCGCGAAGGTAATCATATGTAGAATTGATTTCAAATTGCGGAGGGCTATAATTCATTAAGCGAGGCAAGGTGTAGGCAGTAATCGGAAATTTAATTTTATCATTGTTTACTGGCGAAATAATCAAATCTACTCGCGCTTTTGCCACCCCAATCAAGACTTCACCCGACGCAGTCACTTTAGTCATTACAGAAGTGCTCTTAGGTCGCAAAAAGTTTACCAAAGATGCTGAAACAAAAGTAGCATCAGACTCTTGATCGAGAAAGGCTCTTGCAATAACTTCTTGACTATTGTGTGCAGGAATTTTAATTTGTGCAGTAGCTAGCAAGGTCGTACCGCTTTGTGAACATCGCAAACTTAGCGAAGAATTAGTAGCCGTTGCATTTAATGATGCATTATTCGAATCAGAACTATTAGGGGTATTCGCAATATTTTCATGTCTAGGAGTCTGATTATTAGAATTATCTTGTGTAGCACAATTACATTGAAGAGAAGATGCTAAAGACGCTTGCTGGATGTGTAATGAAGTGTGATGATGTTTTTTACATTGAAAACACGTAATTCTACTTTTGCAATTTTGGCTGCGATGATTAGATTCCAAACATTTAAAACACAATTTATACTCATTGGAAAATTCCCTTCTTTTTTCTACGGGTTGTTTCTTAAAGACTTGACATTGACTCAGGTAATGATTACCTTTACAACATATACATCTATTCGTATGATCATCTCAATTACTGGTACTGTGCATTTGTGCAGAATCTCGACCTTTGGAACCGGAAGGATTCGAATTATTAGCACGGGAATTTTTTAGAGAATTATTATTCTTGGACATTTTTACAGCTTCGAGAGTACGGATTTTTTATCTAAAAATTTTTTTAAATCCAAATATTTAGGATAATCACTGCGATTTGCTAGATATTTTTCCCAATCACATACTAAGTTCTCATTTAATTTATTCACTAGTAAATAAATTAGCAAGTGATCCCATTTATCAGGTGGGCACTCAAAATTTTTAAGAGATAGTAACGCTTCATTAGTAGTATCACGCAAAGTCTTTAAATCCTTTAGAATATCATTCGAAATGTTCGGAAGAGAGAGAAAAGAATGTAAATAAGAATTTATCAAAGCTCTTTCATTGTTATACCGAATTTTCAGAGCTTCCGAAGCTACCTCGTAATTAGCCTCAGAGGTTGTAATACGTTTAATGATTTGTAAAGTTTCTCCCGAAAGTTTTGTTTTTAGATAGTAAAATTTTTGAACTTTAGGTAACCTTGGGTTTTGATCAATAGCAGATTCATATAAATTTCGAAAATTTGGCCACTCTAAGTACTCACCAGAAAGGCGGGGAAGCTCGATATCGGCCAACTTTAAACCATATTCATGATAAATTGTATTTAAACTAGAGGCGTTAGTACTCGTATTATTAGAAGTTAAATTGATTACATTTTCTTGCGATAAACCAAATATTATTTCATTGAAAAAATAAAGAGCCTTGAAAAATTCTCGTTCAGCCTCATAAAATTCATTTTTTGTAAAATATACATACTTTGACTTATCAGGTTTCAGAGTTGATACAAAACCTGAAATTCGCATCTCGATTGACTCGCATTTTTTCCAAATTTCACTAATTTAATTTTACACTGAGAAATATAATTCTCAATGGTTAGTTCACAATAGTGAACGAAAGTTACCGACATATTACACTTATTCACGATAGTGAATACTAAGTTAATTGATTTCAGATTAAATTTCATTTACGAGTACACGTGTTTGCGAGAGTAAACACTAGAGAGAGAGAATTTTACACGAAAGATACCGGTAGGGCATGTGGTGTCGAGAGACACAATAATGTTCACATTCTTATTTCTCAGCTGTAGACAAGAAATAGCTATTTGTGATACAAGTGTGCAAAATAGGCGATTGCCAACGAGTGTAAATTTGTCAGCATGAGCCGGAGGCTCGAAGCACGAGTCGGAGGTTAGCGCACGAGCGAAGCGAGTGCGAAAACGAGGACGAGTGCGCAGAGCTGAAGGCGAATGCTGAAATCACACGAGTCAGCAATTGCCTGTGCGCACGTGTATCACACGCTATTTTTTGCAACAACCTTCCGAGAAAGTTGTTAGGAGGTGGTAACGAAAAATAGTAATTTTATATTGCGTAGAGTGGATTAAAGAAATTTGGTTGGAAAAAAAATTTTTAAAAAAAAATTTAAAAAAAAATGTTTGAAAAAAATTTAAAAAAATTCTCTGGAAAAAAATTTGGTGCAAAAG
>CAKNXH010001027.1:254805-271215 GCA_932178445.1 Andricus quercusramuli
CCAGTTTAAAACAATAATTATGTTCATCGCTGAAGGTAATTTTAGTGTCTGGAGTGACTTCGAAGGAAGTTTATTTTTCATCGTACCTCAATCGAAAATTCGACTTTTCGATTATCCATATGATGAAAAATTGTATGCATGACTCGGGCCAAAGCAACGATTTCGACCCTCGTCACGCAATATACTATTTCGGACGTTATTTTTGTTCCTTATTGCCTTTTTTATGGATCATTCCTTATATTTGTCCACAAAAATAGTCCAATTAGTTCGTACGATTGGGAAGATACTCTTGTGGGAAAAATAATAAAAGTTACAATAAAAGACATAATAAAGTATGAAAATAAAGCACAGAAATAACATTTCATTACTGCTGTTGTAAACTAAAATACATATCTAGTAGAAGTGTACAGCATGAAAAAGACTTATCTACCACAAACAAAAAATCATTTCAAAAAATAAATTTGTTTGAATCTTTGTTTTGAAATGAAAGGAAGATTTCGATTTAAATACAAAACATGAATTGAATGTCCTTTCTTATTTCATATATTCTCATAAATTATATTCTACAGCGACAGTTTATTAGTATACTCCAGTTGGACATCTTATAAAATTTCATCATTGAGAAGTTGTTCCCCTTGATATTCAAGTTATTAATTTTGCACTTTAGATTAAACTGAATGAGTTTGTAGAATCATAATGCACAATATGAACATTAATCATTTTTAACGACTTAGTTTTACGATTCTAATTTAAAAATGTTTCAGCTTTTAAATGAATTTTGGAATTGTTTAACTTTCAACGCTTCAAGTTTGAATTCAATAATTTGAAAAGCTTCCCATTAGAAAGCATATGATTTTCAAAGTTTTTAGAATAATTAAACTTTAGGGCTTCACAATATTTGAAATTCTTCAATTTTGAACGTTAAAAAAGGCAGTGATTTTTCTTTTTGGGCAGGAATCACATTTTTAGTAAAAAAAAATCTATACAATCTCTTTGAATGTTACTTGATACTACATGATGTGATATTCATTAACCATATTTATCATGTACAAAATATCTATAATTTCAAATTATATAATCATAGTTTTTAATGTACAATTGTAAAACAATACACTTTTTAAGGCATTGAAACTGAAGCTTTTCGGATTTTAAAAGTAAAGAGGTCAAAGAGGTAGAGTTAAAAATAAATTTGACTTCTTTTCAACTCAGGGTTTTTTTTCACTGTGAAAAAAGTTAAGGTTTTTTTCTTCTTTGCCTGAAGTTTGAAATATCAACGTTTTATTGTTTATTCGCAAAAATAAGATTCAGTAAATTTTGAGTGGATTTTTTCTTATTTAGTTGATAGCCTCAATAATTTGAAAATTTCAAATTTTAAGTGGGAATGACGGTTAATTTATTTTTTCGAATTAGAAAAATTTGCCTCATTAATTTTTACATTAATAGTACCCTGAGCATCGAGTGGGAGAAGTTGGTGATTCTAGACGAGTGTGAAGTTTGCCGCGCGAGCGCAGCGAGCTCGGCAATCTCACGAGTCGAATCACCATCTCCCACTAAGTTCACATAATACATACTTTGTCCATCCCGGGTGTTGGATAAATAATATTTTTTTTATATTATAAAAATTTCTGAGTCTAGAATTTCAGAAGCTTTGAGTTTGAAACATCCTCGAATTAAAATTGATCTAAAGTCAAAAGTGGTTGATTTTGAAAGTTTTCAATTAGAAATACGTAATACAATTCAAATTCCTTAAAACATTTGGAATTTTATGTACTATTTTTGAAATTTTGATCTCAAGTCATTTAATTTCGAAATTGATAGTTTCCATATAAAATTGTTGACTTTTAAACGCTTTTAGTTGCGAATGATACAACTTATATTTCTTTTCATTCCATTCGAAATATAGTTCTTATTTCAAAATTGTATCGAAAATATAATTGTTTTTTAGGGTAGCCGCAGAAATTGAGCGTGTTCTACTGCTTGCGGAGTGACTCTCTCTCGTTTTTCGAGTGGCGTAAGCGGACGCATATATAATATTGAACCTCGTAGTAGAACAGAGGTGTTAGGGTATGAGCTCCAGCATTATATAGCAGGTATCGAATGCGGTTGGTTGCGCCGACTCGAAATGAGAGATCACGTTAAATCCCCCAGCTGCAGAACACGCTTCACATTTTGTTCGTCTCCAGGGCCGCATTTAGGGTTGTGGGGGCCCCAGGGCCGATTAGAATGTGGGGGCCCTTGAGCGATGACCAGGGATTGGCTTCTCAGAAAAAAAAGGGCCATCGAAGTAGGAGCCGATTGAGAAGCGTGTGCATGGGAAATTTTCAATTGTCTCCGCATTGGTGGGGGCCCCTAATTGGTGGAGGCCCTGGGGACATGGCCCCGCTGGCCCCTGTACTAAATGCGGCCCTGCTCGTCTCTATAAAAAAAAGATACAGTGCATGCCATGGAGGAGAGCCGTCTGTCTCCATGGCTCGGGCAATATTGCCCTCATAATGAAAGGACGGTGCTCTCATCCTTGCTATGTAATATACTATTATTTGGCAGGTTTTCAATTGAAAATCGTTTAATTATTATAATTCATTATTTATGATTGAGAAAGTATTGAGAAAGTAACTTAGCCTAGCATGGTCGCGACCGCATGCTGCACTACTCAATATGACGCAAAATATCTCAGTCGTTTTTTAATTCTATCACATTGATTTTTAGTTGGCAAATTGTCGCACGTCATCAAAAACACTTGAAATACACTGACATCATGCATGATTCGCAAATGCGTACCAGTGATGCTAACGGACCGCAATTTTTTCATCTGCGCAATACGGGGCCGTTTGAAATGTTTCCAATCGGAATATATAATATTGCGGAAGCTCCGCATGTGAGTGCTCGCGTATAGCGCCTTTTTCCATACGCTGCTGGTGTTTTTCATGCAAGAGTCACAACCGTCTCTTACCCCTTGAGCTGAGAAACTGCGTGTGCCAGCAGTTCTAGGAATGTCGAGTGTATTTATGTGTATTATTATTGATAGTATTTATAGATTTCGAATTGATCCGCGCTTTTTCGGTACATGCGTAGTTGAAAAAATTGCTTACAGGGGGCGCGTCGATACAAGGCCGGAGCAGCCAATGAACATCTTCCCACGTTCTGTAAATGTTACATAACAAAAAGGGAACATTTATACATAATATTGTTACAATCGTGTGCCATAACAATTACAGAAAATAAAAGTCACACTGTTCTGTAACGGTGTTACTGTAAGGATATGTAACAGTTATAGAATTCTGTGATGTAACTAATATAGAACAGGGCGATGGAACTGTTATGTTACTAGAATGTCAGACGTGTTCCAAGAACGAAACATAAAGGTCACATTGTTCTGTAACGCTGTTACTGTAATGATCTGTAATAGTTCTAGAATTCTGTGATGTAACTAATATAGAACAGAGTGATGGAACTTTTATGTCACTAGAAGTTCACACGTGTTCCGAGAACGGAACATATAGGTCACATTTTCCTGTAACGCTATAACTGTAAGGATATGTAACAGTTCTGAAATTCGGTAACGTAACTAATATAGAACAGAGTGATAGAACTGTTACGTCACTAAAACGTCACACGTGTGACAGAAATGGAACACAAAGGGCATACTGTTCCGTAACGATCTTAGATAAGAATTGTGCCGATGGTCCACAGTGGGATGAAATCAAAAAACGAGGTTCAAAATAAATTGTAGCTGGCAATTCTTAACCGATTTTGGATTTTTCTCTTAGAAAAATTCAGCATTAAATTCTGAAGAGATTTGTGTGGCCTGATTTTTGCTATATGATTTCAGAAGAATTAGGAGAATAACAGATTTCTCTCTGCCTTCAATTGCCCAGACTAGGCATTTGTTTATATAATTTGCTTATAAAATTAATAAAAAATATCGGATGCCAAATTTTCATGATTTTATATTATTTTTTCGATAAACGCAAGTAATTTTAACGCAAAAATTCACATTGCGAACGAAGAATCCATAGTGTAGACTATTTATTAAGTTAATAAGTTTATAGCGATTAACTTCACAAGGTCATAATTTTTTTTTGCTTTCAACTACGCCCGTGCATGAAGTCTGGCAATACTGGTAATAGAAAAAACTTGTTAACGAAGATAAACAACAAAAAGGAAAAAATCTGCTTTTTCTTCACTCGTTGCATTAACATAAAAGTTTAAACAAAAAAAAAATCAAAAATCAGGTCACACAAATCTCTTCAGAATTGAATGCTGAATTTTTCTTTAAAGAAATCAAAAATCGGTTAAGAATTGCCAGCTACAAGTTATTTTGAACCTCGTTTTTTGATTTCATCCCACTGTGTGGCTGGGTGTAGTCAGTTACTTGAACTGAGTCAGAATACGCCGACAATAGGAGACAATGTCTGAAATAAAAAAAATAATGAATATATTCCTGAGATTACCCTGGCTTATTCAGCGAAAAAGCATGACCGATATTTTGTCATGAACGTTCATGCGCTTCGATAGCGCAATTGGCTAAGACTTTGGCTAGGTACATTCGAGTTAGGTAGTTTAGGTAAGGTTCGAATCCCCAGCGAGTGCGATTTTTCAACAGGTTTAAGCGTGCGATTATATGTATAGAGGACCGTGCGTGAAATTGTGTTATTTAAAATATAAACTAAGTGCAGCAATAATACAAATTTTTTTTTACATATCCTTGTAACACTGTTATGAAATTGTTACAGAACTATTACAGAACAAATTTACATCGTAACACTGTTACATATGTGTTACGGCATTATTACAGAACAATGTTCCTCTGTAACCCTGTACCTAAATTGTTCTAAAAAATTTTTTTGAAATATAACGCTTATCCAGAATTCTTACAGAACAAATTCACATCTTAACAATGTTACATATGCGTTATGGCATTATTACAGAACAATGTTCCTCTGCAACCCTGTTCCTAAATGGTTCTAAAAATACTTTTTGACATATGACGCGGTTTCAGAATTGTTACAGAACGATTACGGAACAAACTTACACTGTAACACTGTTACATATGTGTTACGTCACTATTACAGACCAATTTTACTCTGTAGCCCTGTTCCTAAATTGTTTTAAAAGTACTTTTTCACATATAATGCTGTTCCAGAATTGTTACAAAACGATTACAGAACAAATTTACATCGTAACACTGTTACGTGTGTGTTACGGCACTATCACAGAATATGGCAGAGCGGGAGGTGTCCAGTGAGAGTACTGGTAGTACTGAGTGAGAGGGTAATGGTAGTGACATTGACGGGGAGGAAATTTTCCACAAGCCACTACGGCCAACAGCGCATGGTTCGGTGTCGAGTAGCGCGTCAGGGAGAGAGAAAGAGAAAGCGGAACGGTGGGAACGAAGGAAGCGAGAAGGCGAGGGAAAGAGCGTCGAGCGCAAGTGACGGGGAGGATCTCTTGAAGAGAAAGCGAGACAGCCAAGAGAGTCCGGACAAAAGCGAAGTAGACAGTCCGTTTGAAAAAAGCGAGAGAACTCGTAGGACACCCCCCTCCAAAAAAATGGAGGGAAATCCGGAGAAGGAGGCTCTCGGGATGCTGATAAGCGAGATCAAGGGGCTGAGTAGAAGGGCTAGAGAGGGAAAGGAAAGGAACAGAAGTTAAAACAAAGCAGATGGACGAGGAAATTAGGGTGTGGGAGGATGGGACGGAAAAAATGTTTGAGAAGGTGGAGGGCAGCACGGGAGCGGAAATAGGAGACGGAGCTGGAAGGAGCGAGATTAAAGTTATTTGAGAGAGGGTAGAGAATATGATAGAAGGGAAAGTACTAGAGCATAGGAATGAAGAGGAGGAGAGGGCGGATGGGGAAAGGTTGTGGGCAATGGAGTTGAGAATGGAGAGAAAAGAGAAGGCAGACAGGAGGAATAATATTGTGATGAGAGGATTGAAGATAAAGAGTGGGGAAGAAAGCGAGTGCGTGGAAGCGCAGCTACAGGGCATAGGGTAGATTTAAGGCATGGTAAAGAAAGTTAAGTTGAGGGGAGAAAGGACAAGCAAGTGGCGGTTTTGGAGTTGGAGAGCTGGGAACAAAAGTTGCGGGTAATGCGAAATAACAACAGGATAAAGGATAAGGGAGTTTTCATCGATCATGATTTAACGAGAAAGGAAAGGGATGTGCGGAGAATGCTGATCGACGGGGCTAGGAGGGAGAGGAGTGAAGGGAGATCGGCGAAGGAAGGATATCGGAAAATTAAAGTGGACGAGAAAGTGTGGGTGTGGAATGAGGAGGAACAGGTGCTGAAGGAAGTGCAGGCAAATTTTTTCGTAGAAAGTAGGGGGGTGGGGGTAAAGCACGGCAGAGGAGTAGTGAAGGTGCGTTACTGGACCTTAGCAGGGGTAAAGGAAAAGGATGAGTAGTTCTGAAGGTATATCCAGAAATTTGATGTTGTGGGACTGGTAGAGACGTGGGTAGAAAAAAAGGAATGGGATAGAATAGAAGGGGTGACGTGTAAGTTTGTGACAGTGTACAATAAGAATGGGATGGAAAGAATTAAAGAAAGGATGGAAGGCTTTCTAGACGAAAGAGAGGAGGGTATGATGGTACTGAGTGGGATCTTTAATGCGAGGATGGGAAGAAAAGGGGCCTTAACAGGAAAGTGGAGAGCTTTGGAAGAAAATCGAAGGATAAGATAATAAATAAGGAGGGGGAGATTCTAAGGGACTGGATGGAGGATAGAGGCTGGTCGGTGGCGAATGGTACGGTAACTGGGGACGAAGAGGGAGAATACACATATGTAAGTAAGGTGGGGGTATTGGTGATAGACTATGTAGTCATGAATATGTGAGGGTGGGAGTAGACAGAAAGATACGCAGAAGAAGGGTGGGTACAATTAGACCATCATCTATTAGGGGTGGATAAGGGGTGAGAGCGGCGGAAGGCAAGGTGAGGAAAAAGTTTCGACGGGGAAGAGGATGAGCTGGGCGAGGGAGGCGATAGGGAAGTATAAACAGCAGTTATGGAAGGTACGCTTTGAAGGGGGGACGGTGGAAGAGTTATCGGAGGATCTGAAAGAGAAGGTTAAAGGGTTGTGTGCAAAAGAAAGTATTTAGAAAGGAGAAGAAAGGAATGGTGAAGCCGTGGTGGAATAGGGAATGTAAAGAGATGAAAAGGAAGGCGAAAAGGAAGTACAAGAAGTGGAAAGAGGGTAATGCGAAACGGAATGAGTACGTAGGAATAAGGACGGGGTTTAGATTGATGTATAAGAAGAAAGAACAGGAAAAGGAGGAAGATCTGAAAGAGGAGTTAGGAAATGTTAAGACAGAGGGGGACGTCTGGAAGATAATAAATAGGTTTCGGAAGCGTATACTTGGAATTTAGCGAAAAAAGAGGGAGTGATAAGTGGAGGGAGTTTTTTAAAGAATCATTTCAGGACTCATATTCAAGGAAGAGGGATGGTGGGAGCAGAAGAACGGGGGAGGCAGAGATGAAAGAGTTGAATGACGAGGAGATAGAGAAGCAGATAAGGATTTTCAGAACGTTAAGAGCAGCAGGGCTGGACAGGGTAGAGAGCGAAGCATGGCTGTTTAGTACACAAAATGTTAGGGTGAGGCTGAAGGAGGTAGTGAAGAAAGTATGGAGGGGGAGGGATTCCCAGGAGGGTGTAGAGAAGGGTTAATAGTGCCACTGTAAAGAGAAAGGAGATAAGGATAGAAAGGAAAAGTATAGAGGGATTACGTTAATGCATACGGCGTATAAAGTATACACGATGGTGATGGCGGAGAGACTGCGGAAGGATATCGAGGGGAAAGGAAGATTGCCGGAGACGCAGGCGGGCTTTAGGGCGGGTAGGAGTACTATTGACAATATCTACGTTCTGCAGCACGTGGTGGATAGATAATTAGCGGGGGACGAGAGTGTACGCGTTTTTTGTGGATCTCAAAGGCGCGTTTCCTTCGGTGGATAGGGGGAGGTTGTGGGAGGCGATGGAGGATAGGGGAGTGTAGAGAGGCCTGATAGAGGGGGAAAGGGAGATATATGAAGAGACCAAAGATGAGTTAAGAGGAAGGTAGGGGATTTCGGAGAGATTCTGGATGGATAAGGGGTTAAGGCAAGGTTGTCCGCTTAGTCCAACGCTTTTTACGATTTTAATTGCGGTTATGGAAAGTAAACTGGAGGCCGGGGTGGTAGGAGTCAGGACAGGAAAGAGTAGAATTTGGTCACTAGCGTATGCAGATGGCATAGTGTTACTGGCAAGAAGCGAGGAAAAGGAAGGGAAAGGGATAAGGGAGGGGAGTGGAAGTGGAAGGGAAAGGCGGTGCAGGAGTGAGAGAGTTTGAGTACCTAGGCTTCTTGTTTCGGAGGAATGGGGGAGTGGATGGTCACATAAAAGTCACATAAAAGTGTGGAGGGCAAATGTGGTGATGAGGCAGGTGTGCGGGTTGAGAAGGAAGTTATTTGCAGATGATGTTGGAAGGTGAACGAAATTGTTTGACTCACTATTGATGAGTATGCTATTGTATGGAGTAGAGGTGTGGGGGTGCAAGGAAAGTGGAGAGGTAAATATAACGCAGCAGAGGTATGTAAATTGGACTCCGGGGTTGGCAAGGAACACGCCTAATTATATTTTTAGGAGGGAGACTGGGAGAACAAGTGTAGGGATTCTAGCGGGGAGTCGGGCATGTAAATATGAGGAGAAATTTTTGGAAGAGGGGGGAAGTAGGCTGTTTAGGGAGTGTTGGTGGGAGAAGGAGAACAGGAGAGGGGGTGGGAAGAGGGAGGTTGAGAGAGGAAGGTGCTTTAGAACGAATGGACTGTAGATGGATGAAGTGAGAAGGATGCACGAGGAAGAAGGGAAGGTATATGAGTTGGTTAAGAAAAACTGCATGGAGAGAGAGAAGACAGAAGGGGAGGAGAGAATAAGAGAGTCAAGGTTCAACGGGAACTATGTGTGGTTCATGCCAAGGGCGAGAGCGCAATATTTATGTGAACACTGGTTGGAGAAGCGCGTAGAGGTGGAAAGGAGTGGGATAAGCATGGAGGTATTGATGCATGAAAAAAGGGACAGAAGGGCAGCGGCATGGGTGAAAGGAGTGTTGGGTAAGATGGTGAAGAAGAGAAGGAAGGAGGAAGAGGAATGGAGTAGGAAAGATGATAAATAGGAGAGGAAGTAGATATAAGTAATCTGTAAATATTGTAAATAGTAGATAAGTATTGAGTATGAGCCGCGAAAGGAGAGTTTGGTAATGCCAGGCGATAAGAGTGTGCGGTCTTCGAGATAAGGTATGGATGGATGTTAGTTCTTAAGGGTTAGTTTCAAGACAATTCTGTAAAAAATGGAAGTGTTAGCAAGTCAATTTTTTAAGACCTGCAGGCTGAAAAATAAACGTTTATCTATCTACTGTAACTAGAATTTTTCTCTCAAAAATTTTCATTTAAAACTCGTCTTTTTGGTTTTATACATCGACAATTTTCGGGTGGGGGCGAGAAGGCACCCCTGTGACTGGCCGTAGAAATAATGTTGGTGGAACACCTACCCCTTTTCCAACGTCTGGTGGGGGCGGGAAGGCACCCCTGTGACTGGCCACATAAATAATATTGGTCCAACCTCCCTAATTTTTCAGGAAGACTAGACACAGCCTCGAAAATACTATGAAAAAATGTAAATTTCAAATTTTGTGGCCAACGACGCAAAATACGGGAAAAAGTTTCGAAGAGGAATTATAGCTTTTGAAAAGTCTTTAAAAATTTCTTCTAACGGATTCCTTCTAATTCTCCTTTTAACCATTTTTCGACATAACTTGTCGCATTTAATTTATGCATCGAAATTGATATGCAAGAATAGAAGATTCCAATTTCCAATATTACACCAAAAGACGCGACATATGTAAAAAGTATGAAAGAAGACTTGTAGGATTTTTTTCTTTGTCCATAAAAAATGCTACGAAAAATTAAGAAATTCCTATTTTGACCTTAGCAGCGTGAGATAGGGAAGAGTGTCTGAAAAAAAGGATTGTAGCTTCTTATTGTAAGATTGTTCGAAAATAAATATTTTAAAAATGTCTGTAAGAAATAAAGCGCGACGCGCGAGTGTCGCGATGAGAATATGTACCTAAAATCCTGCAGATCTCTGAGCAATTTAATCTTTAACTATACTTGATTACGTAGAAAATTCAGAATGTGAATATGCGTACAAAAAATGGGATCTAAAAGGGATGTTTTTGCTAAAGTTTAATGAAAGCATTCCGATCGCTAAGAATAAATATAAAAATATAAATATCATTATCTGACTTAGGAATGCGAATACGACAAGGAGTTCTCCAATCAAAACTCGACATTCCTCATACGATATCAAGGTTCGAAATAAAACTTGAGAAAGATACTCTAGTAAAAATTGACCGCACAAATCACTCCTATTTTGATCGAACGGACAACCTACAAAAATGCTATTAATATATTAAACTATTTTAAAGGTAACCGAAGTTGTGAAATCACAAAATAAAGCTAAGTACAAATGGTAGAAAATTTATTATTTAAAATATATTTCAATACAAAGAATTTTATTGAAAGCTGAAAATTTAATTCTGCAGTAATATGAGTTTAATGAATAATAGTTTTCATTTGGTAACAAAATTGAGCTGATACTTTAGCAAAATAATGAAAGTGAAAAAATAACGTATTGCGGGCCTGTATTCTAATAATTGATAGTTTACATATTTAATCTAATACTTAATAATACTTATCAATACTGTTTCAAAGTGAATAGAGTTTGCCAATAAAAAAAGCATTCATAACCACTTCATGATAACAGTTATAACTACATTCATACCTCTTAACTACAACTGTCAGTCAAGATTAATATTTTTCCTTGAGAGGCAAAAAAACATATTGATCTTGTGGTTTTCTTGTCAACCGTCGCTTGAATGCATCGCTAACGCGTATTTTTTTTTGTTTATTGCAATTTAATTTTTTCTAGTGATGATATCAACAGGAATCCATTTTTATGATGAACGTCAAAATGATGTCTCGTCATTTTTCTGATAAAAAGATTCAAGTCAATGGGTAAAAGCATGTAGGCTGTACCTTAATCCAAATTTCATCAATACTAGTTCAAAATGGATTTGAATGGTTTTTTGTGAAAAATTCTAAATCTATTTTTTTTTTGTATTTTCGAACTTGCGAAGTAATAATACGAAAGAGAAAAGTAGGAAAAATGGACTGTTTTTTAACAAAAAATTGTCAAAATTTCAATTTTTACATGTATTTTATTAAAAAAAATACTTATATTAGTGAAAAGTTTTCTTTTCTCTTCAACTCTTTGTTAAATTTTGCTAAAAGTTTCACATATTGACTATCAGTCTTACCGAAACAAAAGGTTCATATCTAAGATCTAGAAAGATTAACGGTTTTTTGGGTATACAGCCTGTTATGGGGGTGTTTTCATACTTGAAACATCCAAGTATGGAAATCATCATTTCTTAGTAACTAGAGTCACTGGATATTTTTTATTTAACTGCTAGGGTATGCAATCAGTTTTAAATAAGTGAAGGAAGCTTGCATAGCACGGATATTATATATTTGCATTCACTTCAAAGGTTGTTTTATCATTCCTTGAATATTTAATCCGGAATATCGATATTTCTTAATGACTAAAATAACAAAAAGTTTTCTGATTAGTCTATGAGGATAGGAATCATATTAAAAGTAAATAGGAAAGGTGTAGATGAGAAGGATGTCTTTTAATTTTTCTGAATGGTTGTTTAATCATCCCTTATTCAGAGAAGCAGAGAAATTAACTTTTCTTAAGGAATAAATCACCAAGGATCAGGCCTACAATATCGCTTTAAAACATACATGTAGGAAGTGTCCTTCAGGAGGATTTGCATTATAATTTATTTTCAGGGTAGTTTAATCATCCCTCAATTATTGAAACGAAGAAATCAATATTTTATACGGGATAACCCACCACCGATTTTTTCATTAACATAGTATTGATCAACAAAATCACTTCAAAACATACGTAGGAAGCGTCTTTTAACAGAATTTGCATTAGTATTCATTGTCAGGGCCATTCAATCATCTCTTGATTTTTGAACAAGGAAATCGATATTTTATACGGGATAAAGCACCACAGATTTTTTTAATTGTACATTGATCAACAAAATCACTTCAAAGATACATAGGAATCGCCTTTGAGCAGGATTTGCATTAGAATTTATTGGCGGGGTCACATAATCATCCCCTAATTATTGAACCAAGGAAATCGATATTTTAAACGGGATGAAGCACCAAAGATTTTTTTATTGATACATTGATCAACAAAATCACTGTAAAACATAATTACAGGTAAATGGATATTTTAAAGGGACAAAAGAGATTTTTTTATGAACTCATTATTGATTAAAATTTTTCATGAGGGAAGCAATAAGATGAGCTTGCAACAAACTCTTCACACATGGACAAACTTGCACCAATATGTGTAAACCTGCTCTAACTTGCTCCAACCTGTACCAATAAGTTGCATATATGTTTTAAAGTGATTTTGTTAATCAATGTACTAATGAAAGAATCTCTGGTTCTTTAATTCGTATGAAATATCGATTTCCTTGTTTCAATAATAAGGGGATGATTGGATGACCCTGAAAATAAATTATAATGCAAATCCTGCTAAGAGACGCCTCCTATGTATGTATTAAAGTGATATTGTTCTCCAATGTATTAATAAAAAAATCTATGGTGCTTTAATCCACATAAAATATTGATCTTCTTGTTTCTATATTTAAGGGATGTTTAAACTACCCTCACAATAAATTCAAAGGCTGATCTTGCAATGAAACGGTTCCCGTGTATGTTTTATAGTGATTTTGTTGATCAATAATGTATTATTAAAAAAATCTCTGGTGCTTTATCCCGTATAAAATATCGATTTACTTGTTTCTATAATTGAGGGGTAGCTAAAAATGCAGAAATCTTGATCACAAAAGCCAAAGATATTGGCTTGGAAGTTAGCGAATCGAAGACAAAATATATGACCGTCGTCAGATCCCAACAAAGTAATCAAGACTGGGATCTAATGGCCGGAAATATGAAATTCGAAAGGGTTAGCGAGTTTAAATACCTCGGGTCTATTATAACTAGCGAAAATAAGATTAAAACGGAAATCAACGCGTGGCTGCACGCTGGCAATGGGTGCTATTATGCAGCAAACACACTATTAAAATCGCGATTGCTTCCTAGAAATATCAAAGTAAGAATCTACAAAACAATAATAATGCCGGTCGTCATGTACGGGTGCGAAACGTGGGCGCTGACGAAAGGAGAGGAAAATAGGTTTAGGGTTTTTCAGAATAAAGTACTTAGAAAAATCTATGGTCCAAAAAGGGACGAAGAGACCGGCGAATGGAGAAAACTGCATAATGATGAGCTGCATGCTCTCTACGGGTCAGCAAATATTAATAGAGTAATGAAAGCGCGTAAACTAAGATGGGCGGGGCATGTAGCAAGAATGGGAAATGAAAGAACAGTGGCGCAAGTTTTAAGAGGGAGACCGATTGGTAAGAGACCCTTAGGCAGACCGCGAAACAGATGGGAGGAAAATGTAAGGGATGATTTAAAAGAACTAGGACATGATTACTTAAACTGGATGGAGGATGCACAGGATAGAGATGTGTGGCGGTCTCGGGTTAGTGAGGCAATGAACTTTCGATTTCGAACTGCTAATCTATAATAATAATATATAATTGAGGGATGATTAAGAAACCTTAACAGTAAATTCTAATGAAAAACCCGTTGAAAGACGCTTCCTATACAGGGTGTCCCACCACCTATGAACATGCCGGTACTGGGTGATAGAGGACAAAAAAAGAAACAGGAAAGTCCTCTGGCAAAATTTGATTTGTTAGTTTAGGCACAGTAAAGCTTCAAAGTTGGGCATGATGAACCAATCAGAATCGAGCTTTGACAACCACTTGTTTGCCTCATAAGTGTTGAGATAGTGTGCGTGCTGGCGGTTCACTTCAGCTCCTGCAAAAATTTCACATCGTTGATCTTTGATTGTTTCTACAAGACGCGAAATTCAAGCCTTTACATTTTTTAAATTCTTAGTTGTTCTTGCAAACGCTTATTACCGTCCTTAAAATAAAATAACATTTGCTCAACCTAAAAAAGATGAATTTCAATTTAATACAGAACTTTTATGACATTTCATGTAAAAAAACCAACAAAGATGTTTAAAATTCAGAAGACCAAACGAACTTTTGTTCTTCAGAATTAATCTACAAGTCTCAGATGAGAAAAAACGTTTTAAACCTCAAAAAGAAATTCTCAGTGATCGTCGCAGAAATTTTGTTACATTTTGGTTGTAAAACCAACAAAGTAACTTAAAACTCGAAGAAACAAAACAAACTTCTGTTATTGAAAATTATTTAACAAGTCTATGATAAGTAATTCTTTGCGATTCATTACAAAATTTTTGATGTGTAAACATCTTAGACCTCGATATGGGTAGTCGCGCCTGATTCGAATGAAACCACGACTGCATAGTGTAATGCTACATGTAACGCAGGCTTGTCACGCACACGTTGTGTCTTATGGCACAGACCGGAGGCTCGCTTTTCTTCACCCACAGACGGAGCCCTTCAGTCTCTCTTTGCCCATCTCTCTCTCTCTCTCTCTCTCTCCTTTTCCATCTCTCTCTCTCCTTTTCCATCTCTCCTTTTCCATATCTCTCTCTCTCTCTCTCTCTCCTTCTCCACCCCTTCTCTCTCACGCATTTTGAATTCATATTAAATTCTGTAGAGTTCAATTTAGTGTACGATAAAATATACCGGAAAAGAAAATTGAAATCCGGCATATTTTGCCGGACTAGAATACTTGATCTTATATTATCTTAAAATCGTGGAAAATTATTGTTTTCTGGATATAAGTGATAGAATTTAATTATCTTCTTCAGGAAATATAATTAGCCTAATTCTAAATGTAGATGCGTAATATAAATGCACACAATGTATTCTTTCAGAGAACTCATATCGGTCCGCACCGGTATTTTATAAACAAAGCTTGACTAAGCAGGCAAAGGAGAAAATGCGTTTTAGGAAAGGGGCCGTACGTAAATTACGTAACGGATAATCGCCCCTCTCCACCCCCATGTAACGAACCGTAACAAAATGTTTCTACCCCCCTATTGCTGTACGTAATTTATGGTTTCCAGAAATAATAAGATATGGGACTTGAAACTAGTGGAAATTAGTTGTATTTAAGATAATGCGTGCTGTGCAGGGAGAAAACTTCATTTTCAAAATTCTATGATTTTTCTTCGACCAATTTTTTTTCTTTAACCATTAACATTCAAATCCCATTAACATGCATATACAAATCAAAAATTTTGAAATTTATTTCTTTTAAACAAAAAAAGTGACTTTTCTACGATAAGAGATGACTTCTTAAGAAAATACTTAATTTTTCTACAAAATAATTCAATTCTCTACAAAACAATTGACTTTTCAAAGAAATAGTTCAATTTTCAACCTTAAAAGAAAATTCGTAACAAAAAGTTTAATAGTTGATAGTTCAACCTAGAAGGATGAAATGTAATTGAAAAAAAAATAATTTCAAAATCAAAAAGACGAATGTTCAACAAATAAAAAGATTTCTCAGTGATGAAAGAAAAAAAAGTTCACCTGAATTGTTGATCCTGAAAACCAAAAGACGAATTTTCTGTACAAACATTGAATTTTCAACAAGTAAAATAGGAATTTTCAGAAAAAAAATTAATTTTCAACAAAATAGTTAAATTTTTAACCAAAGAGGTAAAGCTTCATTAAAAACAAATTCAAAAGAATAGTTCAACTTTTACCCACGCAGTTAAATTTTCAATTATAATAAATCAGTTCTCAACTAAATAGTCAAACTTTAACAAAAAAGAGACGAATTTTCAAATAAAAATATGAATCTTCAACGAAATAATTATTTTTTAACAAAGTGGTTCAAAAATAATTTTCAAACAAAAAACTGTTTAAATAAGAAGTGAATTTTCTACGAAGGTATTTGAATTTTCAACCCAAAAAGACGATTTTTCGATAATAGCAGTTAAATTTTCATGCAAAAAGGATGCCTTTTTAAAACAATTATTTAATTTTTAATCAAACAGTTGCATTTTCATCGAAGAAAGATCAATTTTCTACTAAAGCAGATGAATTTTTAAATCAGAAAGACAAATATTCAAAAATATAGTTGAATTTTCATCGAAAAAATATTTAAATTAATTTTTCTACACAAAATGTGAATTTTTCTCAAAAGATAAATTTTCTACGAAATAGTTGAATTTTCAACCAAACAGTTGCATTCTTATCAAAAAAAGATTAATTCTCTGCTCAGATAGATGAATTTTTTAATAAAAAATATACATTTTCCAAAAAATAGTTGGA
>CAKNXH010001028.1:0-13713 GCA_932178445.1 Andricus quercusramuli
CATAGGTTTTTGAAACCAATTGGTGATTCAATCAATCAATATAACCAATCGATGATAAATAATGATCATTGGTTTAAAAATTTAACAGAGACTCAAATACCACAAGACGTTATTGACATTGTCCCCGTGGGACCTAATTATAACCTTGCTTCAAAATGTTCAAAACAAGAAGTTATTGATACTATCAAAAATGTAGAATCAGTTCTTCAATCGTCAGATCTACATAATGACCTCAAAAATGAAATTAGAGACAAATTAACTACTAATATTAACAACACTTTGAAAATAAATGTTCATATAACCAAAGAAGACAGAGAAATTTCAAAAAAATTAAATAAGACAAAAACTTTGTTGAAAATAATTCCGATATCTTTTTTACGAATGCTGATAAAGGTAATCTCACCGTTTGTTTAAACAAATCAGTTTATAACTTAAAAATGACCAATTTGCTTTCTGACACATCTACTTACATTCCTATGAATGAAAACCCTTAAAAAAAACTACAGACAGACACATCAAAAATCCTAAAAAATCTCAATGAGAATAATTTTTTTAAATATGAATACCATAACAGTGAACTTACTTTAACTGATACAGTTCTGGCAAAATGTTATGGTCTGCCAAAAATACATAAACAAGATGTCCCTTTTCGTCCGACTATTTCTCTTATTTACAGTCCAACACATTTTTTAGCCAAGATAATTTACGATGAGTTAAAAAATTGTATAAAAACCCCCATTTCACATGTCAATAATAGTTTCGAATTGAAAGAAAAAATTAAAGATATATACACAGACGACGATTATGTTCTCATTTCACTTGATGTTAGTTCATTATTTACAAATAGGGGAAACCCCCCTACAGTGGATAGCTTCCTACAGTGGACCTTTGTAATTAAAAGCGAAATGTCTAAAGTAAACCTAATTTGCGCATTTGGTATGATTTAAGTTGATAAAAATGCATCATAAGACAGAATTTCATGTTATATTTAATTATAATAAAAGAAAAAAGTATAAAAAACTATTTTTGACATGATCAAGAAACTTTGTCCTCCACTTTAGTAATTTTTTTCAAGTATCTAAAATCTTTCAGTTTATTAATATATGTTCCTTGTTCATTGAGCTATAATATTTTCCACCCTAGAATCTTACAATCTATGTAAGGAAATTATTATAAATATATTCCTTGAGGCTCTCATTTTCCTACTATGGATACCAACGTCATCCCTACTTAGTTTTACAAAGTTTGGAAAAAAGATTTGAATATATTCACAATCAATGTGAAATTCTATTTAACGACATCATAACTTGTACGAAATTCCTTTCTGGAAACACTTTTTTTATTTTTAATAACGATATTTTCAAACAAATTAATGGCACGCAATTTATGGTAAGGTACCATAAATCACCTCTGAAATTACCGTAAATTACCAAACATTTCTAATGTGGACTGAAATTATGATATTTCAAGACTTGTACTGAAAACATACATTTGTCGAAAAAGTCCCTCTTCTCCCCCTAGGTGCATAATAAACTATAATACGAGGCTGCAAAATATAAAATGCTGCAATAGATTTTGTTATATTTATAAAAAAATATTTAAATTTTAGCTAGTATTTGTTCTTCATAAGAAAGATAATAAAATAAAATAAATTATTGTCATACAACTACATGTCCCGTTTTAATGAGAGCCGAAAATACCTCATTCATAAAACGCTAGAATGTTGAAAGACCAGTTTTTAGGCCAAAAGGCATTCCAAAATGTTAGCTTCGGAGAAATTGTGACAACTGTTGTTTTGCTCCATTTTTTAAACGAGAGAAAGATAGAAACATAAACAAAGAAAGAAATAGCAATGCCGTATCATCAATTTATATAAAAAGGTACCAAAATTGATAAATAATTCTAATAACTAAAATTAAACAAAAAGAACTAAAAATTATTAGCAATCATTAAAAAATTGAAATGTTACCTACTGCTGTTGAATCGAGTGTAAGTAAAAGTTACACTAATATAATATAGATAGTTAAGATTTTAAAGAATTAATAAAAAAATTTGACCAATTTAAAAAAAACTAGAAGATCAACTATTAGCAATAGTTGTAGATAGCAGTAGTTATCCATTGTTGTAAATTTGAAAATAGAGAAATTCGGTTAAATTTGTTCTTGTTAAATTAAAAGTTGGATAAAATTACAAAGACTACATAGTTAAATTAGTTAAAATCAATTGAAAGTCCATTTTCGACCTGGTGTTTAGCTATGACTTTATGGTTTTTTGGATTTTGTCTAAATTTATCATGATGTTCTCTGAATCTAGTAGAAAGTGATTTACGAGTTTCACCAACATAACATCTGCACGCAGCAAAAAGAAATGTAATATTTACTAATCAAGAAATGTAAAGTGTTTCTTGTAACCGTAACAGTATATACTGCTCTTAATGAAGGGATGAAAATGTCAAAAGCACTAAGCATTTCGTAAATGTCACAGTGAAATTAGGGTGAATTTAACGGCAATCCTTTAGTAAAATAAACCTCTATTCCCTGGTATGAAATACGGTAAGATATGTAAAATCCACTGAACCGAGATTACAATAGTGGTGCAGTGAACATTACAGAAGGATCGGTACATGCTACCGATCCAAATAGCTTGATTATCTCGCCCTCGCAAAGTCGTAATAGCGCAACCTATCCGCGCGGACCACCTGATGAATTCATGACGCCATCGGCAATGGATGGATTGCATCACCCAAACAAAGATTTATGGACTTCCGTTTCCGGCATGAAAGTGTTAGGTAGCGGTAATTGAGTGGTGCTAATTGTAGTGAGTTTGCAGTGGAATTTGAGGTGAGTTGAGGGTACGAGTGTGTTAGAGGGTTTTGTCAGTGAGGGTTTGCAAGTTTAAAGTAATTAAAGTGAAGATTTTTTTGATATTTTGAGGGATTGAGACTGTTTTGGGTGGGCTGTGAGAGGTTGGTTTGTTGAGCGTGAGGAGCAGGGTGGGGAGACAGGGGCAGCCGAGTAGTGGCGACAGGGAGGGATAGGAAGAGAGAGGCACGGAAGAACCTACTGTAGCAGGGTGAGGTAGGCGCTGTGGTGACCGTAGCTACGCAGTACGCAAGTTACGGGTTAATGGATTCAGACGGAGAAGTATTCTGCACACCAAAAGATCAGACAAATAGACGGGGTCCGTATAGCAAAACAGTAGAGAGGGAGAGATTGAGGGCGGATAGTTTTGGCTCAATCGAGCCGTTTATAAGTAGGAAGAGGGATAGGGCAGAAAGAGGAAGTAGCGAAGACAAGATAGAAGTAGGATCCACCCTGAAAACACCGAAAATGATCAGAACACCACCGGAAAAAAATCAAAGTAGAGGGATGGAGATAGACAAGGGGAAAGAAGAAGACAATGTTGAACATAGAGGGCCGATGGAATTTGAAAAGTTAAACTTAGAAGAAATGCGTCAAATGATGATAGAGGTAGTACAGATGAACGAAAAACGGCAGGAAGAAAGAGGAGAGGAAATAAAACAAGAAATTAGGAAAGAAATGTCAGAACTTAGAAAAGAGATGCGAAAATGGGAAGAAGTTAGGGGAAATTTAGGAAAAAGGATGCAGATTTTAGAACAAAGATTAGAAAATCAGGATGAGCATAATAAAGAGGTAGCACAATTAGAGGATAGGATAGTGAAGATCAAAAAATCAAAACGGGAGTTGGATTTAGGGAAGAGTGGGAATAATGAGAGGGAAAGGATAAGGGAAATAGGAAGAAGATTAGAAAGGAAAGAAAGAGAAGAAAGAAAAAGAAACATACTGATAAAGGGTTTAAGATTAGAAGGGAAGGAATTAAAAGAAGGAGTGGAAAATGTGCTAAAAAGGATAGATGCTAAAGTAGAGATAGAGGAAATGAGAAGTGTAGGAAAGGAAACGCGAAGAGGAGAAAAAATGGTACTAGTGAAGCTAAAGAAATGGGAACATGAAAGGGAAGAGATGACGAAGAAGAGGCTGTTATATGGAAGCTCGGAGAGAATAGAGGATGATTTGACGTGGGTGGAAAGGAATATGCAGTATAAGTTGAGTCAAATAGCGGAAGAGGAAATAAGTAGGGGAAAAAGAACGTGGGTTAAGTATGGCAGAATACAGCTAGAAGGAGTATGGTGGGATTGGGACGAAGAAAAGGAAGAGATAGTAAGCCGGGAAACTAGGAGAGAAAGGAACGGGAGAAATGAAAATAAGAAATAGTAAGAAGAAAAGAGAGACAGGAAACGAAGGTAGGGAAGAATGGAGGATATGTTACTGGAATATAGCAGGATTGGAGAGAAAGGATAGGGAGTTTATGAGAAATTTGGCACAATGGGATGTAGTAGTAATGATTAAGACGTGGCTAGATGAAAAGGGATGAGAAAGAGTAAGGGGAAGGTTACCAAGAGGTTACAAATGGCAAGTTCAAAATGCAAAGAGGAAGAATAAAAAAGGCAGAGCAATGGGAGGAATGGTAATGGGAGTAAGGAACGAATGTATAACAGGGAAGGAGAAGAAAGAGAGGAAAGAACAAAAGGAAGGATTAATAGTAGAAGAGGTAAAGATAGGAGGAGAAAAGTGGAAGATAATGCGGGTTTATGTGAACGGTGATATGCAGGAGAAATTAGAGGAGATGAAAGAAATGATGGAAGAAAATGAAGAAGATATTAAGCTTATAATAGGAGGGGATTTCAATGCGAGAACATGAGATAGAGAAAAAAGGGAATGGGGAGGAGAGAAAGGAAGAAAATCCAAAGACAAGATACTGAATGGGGAGGGAAAGAAATTGTTAAAGAGCTTGGAGGAGTTGGGATGGTTTATCTTAAACGGAAATATAGAGGGAGATTGGGAAGGGGAATATACACGCTATGGAGGAGAAAGGGGAACGGTAATTGATTATGTGATAGTAGAGGATGAGGTAACAGAGAAGGTCAAGAAACTCGAGGTAGGGGATTATATAGATTCAGATCAATTTCTCATAATAGTGACATTAGAGGGGGAAAACAGTAATAACAATATGGATAAAAAGGAAGCAAGGGTAAAAGGAGCAGGAAAAGGGGATTAGTCAATGGAAGGAAAAGAACAGTTTAAAGAAAAGGTCAGAAATATCAAAATGGGAGAGGGAAATGTGGACGAGGAGATGGAAATAATGATAGGAGAAATAAAGAAGGGATTAGAGTGCACAAGCAAAAGAGAAGTTAAGAATGGAGGGACTAGAAGTGGATGGGATGAGGAATGTAAAGAGAAAAAAAAGGAGGTCAGAAAGGAATTAAGAAAATGGAGAAAAGGAAAAAGTAATGGGGAAGAATATAGGAGAAAAAAGAAGGAATATACTGAGTTATGTGATCAAAAGAAAGAGGAGGAGAATAAAAGTTTTGAGGAAGAGGTGGAGAAGGCTAGGACGGAAGAAGAGGTATGGAAGGTAGTAAATAGAGAGAGGAAAAGAAGAAAAAGAGTGAATCAGGATATTGAAATGGTAGAATGGAAAAAATATTTTATGGATTTGCTAGGAGGTGTAGAGAGAAAAGTTAGGACAGGAGCGAAATATGGTAGAGAAAGAGATGAGGAAGAGGACATAACAAGGGAAGAAATAGGCAAGGTGTTGGGAATAATGAAAGATGGAAAGGCACCTGGTCTGGAAATATGGGGGGACAGAACTGAAGGAATGGGCATGGATAATGTGTAATAGAGTATGGAGAGGAGAGGGGTGGCCACAGTTATGGAAAGAAGGAGTAGTGGTACCCATAGTGAAGAGAGGCAAAGGGGAGGAGGTTAAAGATTACAGGGGTGTGACGCTAATGCCAACATTGTATAAAGTATATGTAACTGTTTTGTCGGAGAAATTGAAGAAAGAAGTTGGGGGAAAAAAGATAGAGCCACCGAATCAGACAGGGTTTAGAAAAGGAATGGGGGTTATGGACAACATATACGTTCTGAATTATCTGATAAATAAAAGGATTAAAATGGAGAAATCGACAATGATAGCAATATTCGTGGACTTAGAGGCGGCGTTCGACTCATTGGACAGAGTCGAAATAGAAAAAGTTATGGTGAAAAAGGGTATACGAGAGGGCCTAATAAAGAGAGTATCGGAAATCTTCAGAGAGACAAAAAGCAGGGTAAAGGTAGGAGAGCAAGTAGGAGACAGTTTCTGGTTAGTTAGAGGAGTGAAGCAAGGATGTCCTCTGAGCCCACTTTTATTTAATATATTAATTTCAGACCTAGAAGAAGAAATGAAGAGAAAGGGATGGGGAGGAGTTAGGATGGGCGAAGAAAATATATATACACTGGCATACGCGGACGATATATTGTTGGTGGCAAAGGATGAAGAAGGGATGACAGGATTGATTACAGGATTGGAGAAATACTTAGATGGGAGGGAAAAAAATTAGAAGAAGTAAAAGAGTTCAAGTATTTGGCATATACCTTGTAAGCAAATGGACATCATAGAGCTCATATAAGAGAAAGGATAAAAAAAGCAGCAGGTTTAATGAAACAGATATGGGGAATAGGAAAAAGAAGACATAAAAAAAATTGAAGAAGGAGAATGTGGTTATTTGATACGCTGAATGGCCGGTATTAGGTTATGGAGCAGAGATATGGGGATGGAAAGAAAGGAAAGAGATTGAGAGTTTGCAAGAAAGGTATATAAGGTGGACGCTAGGAGTAGACTGGTGGAGGCCTGGATATATGGTGAGAGAAGAAGCACAGAGAGATAAATTAAGTACTAGAGCGGGTAAGAGAGCATGGCAATTTGAGACGAAGTTAAGGGTGGGGAAGGGAGGAGAGTTAGCGAAAAAGTGTTTGAAAGAGGTAGAAGAAAGGAGAGGGAGGGCGGTAGAACTAACAAAGTGGGAAGAAGAAAGGAGGGCGTTTTTTAGTGCTAGACATATCGGAGAGGGAAATGAAGTAAGCTATGAAGAATTGGAGAAGAGGGACAGGGAAAGACAATTAATGGAAAGATGGGGAATGATTGAGGAATCAAAATATAATAAATGGTATAAGATAATAAAAAAGGAAGGAGTACCAATGTATTCAGAAAAGGGATGGGGAGAGAGCAGATGGACTAGAATAGCAAGATTTAGATTGGGAAACGAGGTAAAGGAGGGGATGTATTGGGAAAAGGAAGAGAACAGGAAGTGCAGAATATGTGAATGGGAGGAGGAAACATGGGAGCATGTATGGAAAGGATGTAGAAGAGGTATGGAAGATAAAGGAAGCTGGCAAGAGAATGTGGTAAAGATTCTAGGGGAGGATGGAATGGGTGAGGAGTCGATGAAGGAGTTGGAGGGGGCTGGAGGGGCGAATAAGAAAGAATGAAAGAATGGATGTGGAAAAATGACAAAATGAGAATAAGATAGAAGAGAAGTACAAGTGAAGGAAAAAGGAAACGAAAGTCGCATAGATTAGAAGCGTAAAGATCTGTAAGTAGTCACATGTAGACATTCTGTAATAGTATAAGTAGATTAAGATGCGGATGCGTTCGCTCTCATTCGCTCATCTCGCTCTCTCGCTTTCGATCGCTCGCTCGCTCTTCCGATAGTAAAATTGCGCTATTAATATAGAAGTAAGGAGCTAGAATTAAGAGTTGATGTAAATAGTTGTAAATATTTGTAAATAGTAAGGATAAGATAATATAAAATTTGTGGATGGTCTTGTAAGATACGGAAGTCATATAAACCCTTAGGGGATACATTATGAATAAAGAAAGAAAGAATATTTATGTTTGACATTTCTGTGACAGTCGTCACATTACTCTATATTCTCACTCAGTAATGAAGGGGTTTTATACTAAATAATACAGTTTTGGATGGCAAATCTTATTCACAGGTCGCGTACAGTTGAGAATTTATTGGAACAAGACGTTTTTGCGTTCCGCGACTGTTCCAGCTGACTTGTATGGATATATGAGGTAAATGCGAGAACTTTTCTCGTGTGCCGCGATGGCATAAAGGCGTATTCAAAAGTCGTTACCGACGTCGCCTCGTGTAATAGTGTAGTGCTTAAGGTGATCGACTTGCGTGCTTAGGTTTATGCGTTCAACTCCCTCCACCCTTGCGTGCGAAATTTTAATTGTCTTATAAGCATTGTAAATTACAAATACCGAATAATTATAAGAATATCCGAAAATATATCTCAGAATTAACCGTTTGTTTATTTATAAATTATTTTTTAGCAATTTTTTTTACAATTTATAGAGCCGTTCAAACTATAGTCTGCTCTGTTAACATAAGTTAGATCTGTTTATATTATCCGTCAAAGTGACATGATAATTCATAATTGCAGCATCCAGGAATAGTGCAGAATAGCGACTGAATCGGTGAAATCTACTGATCTGCGTGTGTCACAATTCAAACATTGAATTGTATATACTGCATCAGTTAGTTGCAAATTATAAAGGAAGCCTTTTTCTAATTTTATGTATTTATCAAATTTCGAATTAATTCTAAAATTCGTTGTAATATTAAAATCATTTGAAATCCTTTTAATTTCAAAAGATAACTTTCCATGAAAAGAAAAAGATACTGTTGGCTTAAAAATTAAATTCCTAACTAAATTTATATTAGTTTGGTAAGATAAAGAATCTTTAATTGTTTTAATTTTATTATTACTATGTTCCTGAATAAATTCTATTGGATTAAATAGAGAATTTTTTTTTGATAAATTCAATATTTGACTTTTGGAATGATTCATGTGGTAATCTAAGTGCTGCATCGATAAAATTTTTAACTATAGAGTCAGTTTTTATAACCTTAATATTGAAAAAAGGAATAGAATTATTTCCCTCAATTTCATGTGCAAGTTCAAGTCTAGGATGATAAGAATTAAATTGATTTATAACATAAAGTAGTTTAACTTTTAGTAAAATGATAAAAGTATCGTCTACATATCTCAAATATGTGTGTCAAGAAAAATCTCATTTTTTTATGACATTGGATTCTAAATCTTGCATAAGTAAATCAGCTAGAACTGGAGAAATGGGGGAGCCCATAGGTGTTCCAAATATTTGTTTATGAAAACTGTTATTAAATGTGAATACTGTTCGTTCCATTAAGAATTTTTATCAAACAAATAAGACACACCTGGAGAAGCCATGATATGATCAGGTGGAATTGTTTTCTCAATTGTTATATTTTTAAATTCAAGAGAATTTTTACTTGACATTTTGGTACTATTAGAGATTTTTTGATAATATTATTAAAAATATTAGCCATTTTATATGTCAGTGAATTTATTAATGAAACTACAGGTCGAAGTGGACAATTAGGTGTATCCTTTTGTTTTTGCTGAAGGCAGGTTTTCGGAGGTCCGTCCACGCCATATTTTTATTTGCTTTTGTTTTGCAAATTTTATGCTCAAGAAACAATTTTTTTGCTCTTCAAGATTCCGAGGTAAGGGTGGCGGCGCTAGCACGACGTCCACTCAGCGCCGCCACCTATGAAAACTCACTAAATATTCTCACAGTAAGTGAATGATATCTAAACATGATCGATCGTTAACAGTTCCGTTAATGATACAGATTCCTTCTAAAGTATCGGACTTTTTCGACAGTCGAATTCGAGGTTCCAGATTATTTTGCTATGCGATTAATAGATTCCAGATTTTCTGGCTCCTTGAAATTGTAGTACTGGATTTTTTCCCTCTTCGAATTCAAAGAAATTTTCCACAATTTTTAAATCCTGTTCGAAATATACGTATAGAACCTAGTAGAATTTCTGTTCGGAATTTCATATGGAATTCCTTATGAATTGCCTATTGGTTACATCCACATAGATCCGTGCAGAGGTCGGGACATAGCGAGATGTCTAAAAAATCCTGTAAGAAATCACCATATGTAGAATTTCTGCTTGGAATTCTATATACGAGTAGATCACATATTCATAACATCCATATAGATTTCTATAGAGGTCGGGACATAGTGCGATGTTTGAAAAATCCTTTGGAGACATTAAAATCCTTTGGAAACATTAGAAATCTATCAATCGAGTAGCACAATATTGTGGGACTTTGAATTCGAGTAGCAAAAAAATCCGGTACTTCAATTTCGTGAAGCAAAAAATCAGGATACTATTATTCATGTGGCAGAATAATCTATAAATTCATATTCGAGTACAAAAAAAATCCAGTACTTTAATTACCAGGAGCAAAAAAATCAGGAATCTAATAATCGGTAATCTAGAACTTGGAAATCATGTAGCCAAAAATCCGACACTTTATTTACGAGGAGCAAAAAATTCGTGAATGTATTTTTCGGGTAGCAGAATAATCTATTACTTCAAATTTGAGCAGCAAAAAAGTCGAGTACTTTAATTTCGAGGAGAAAAAAAGCGGGAATTTAATAATCGGTAGCGAAATAATCTAGAACTTGGAAATAAGGTAGCAAAGAATCCGACACATTATTTCCGAGGAGCAAAAAATTCGGGAATGTATTGTTCGGGTAGCAGAATAATCTATTACTTCAAATTCGAGCAGCAAAAAAATCAGTTTCAAGTAGCGAAGCAATCTAGTATTTCAGTTTTGAGCATCATACACATCTGGAATCTATTATTCGAGCAGCATGAAGATCCGACACTTTATTTTCGAGGAGCGAAAAAATTAGTGACCTATTACTCGTGTAGCAGAATAATTTTTGAACTTCGAACTTGAATAGAAAGTGAAATCTAGTACTTCTATTTCAAGGTGAAAAAAAATCGGGTATCTATTAATCGCGTAGCAGAATAATCTGGAACTTCGAGTTCGACTGACATAAAAATGCGTTACTTTCATTTCGTGGAGCAAAAAATCGGGAATCTATTATTCGAGAAGCTGAGTTATCTGGAACTTTCGGAGTTCAAATTCCTTTTTAACTTTAAAATAAGAACTAACGATAGTTTTATCATTTGAATAAATATTTGCAGCTAAATATAGTATATAAAAATTTTCTCACCTGTAATGATGTACACATTGGTGATAAAAAGTATTGTCTAAGGCAGTTAAACTTCAGTAGATTGTGCAGTTATTTTTTCATTTAATGAAATTGAACTCTTACGTTAATTGATACTGACGGGGTAAATTATAGAAGAAATAAATTTCCAACAAAGAATTAGTCAATCTAAAGGTAGTTTTCCGGGGAAATTATAGAAGTGGTGAATTTTCAAGTGTTCAGTGTTCACTTCAGAGTTCTGAATCCTCTTTACGTCGTTTAAGGTTGTTTTTACACTTTTAGAACGTTTTTGGTCACGAGGGGTAGGTATGCATGACTCAGGGGTAGTTTTTTGGGACAAGTATTATATGTCATCGGAGAGCAAAAAAAAGAGCAAAGAATTACCGCCAACTGTGTTTTATGAATATTATTGTTTTTGATGTGTTTCATAAGTATATGTAAGTTCCGCTACGTAAATTTACGTTGAAGGGTAGTTTTCGGGAGAAATTATGGAAGGGGTAAATTTCCAAGTGGTAAATAATTAATTTAGAGTTCTGAATCATCTTTACGTTATTGAAGGTGGTTTTTACACTTTTAGAACATTTTTGGTCGCGAGGGGTAGGTATGTGTGACTTAAGGGATAGTTTTTTGGGACAAGTATTATATGTCATCGGAGAGCAAAGAAAGAGCAAAAAATCTATTCTTATCGTTTATTTCATTATAATAATATTAAGTGAGTTTTCATAGGTGGCGGAGCTGAGTGGACGTTGTGCTAGCGCCGCCTCCCTCATCAAGTTTGAAGAGCAACACAATTTTTTTTGAGCATAAAATTTGCAAAAAAAAAAAGGAAAAAATATGGCATTTTTCATTTGCCTGTGTGGCGGCGCTGAGTAGATGGACCTGGTTTTCAGCCGAAGCCGGATTAACCCTTCGCGGAATTTGATTCAATTTTTTTATTCTACAATGATTTTGGTTATATATTTTATTTTATTACTCATATGCACATCCTTTTTTGACATTTGCGTATACAGAATTCAACCTTTCTAAGAGCACCTAAATACCACCTTCCACAGAAAATCGATAGTCGATGACACCCTTAAGGTGCTTCAAACGATTCGGGTTTTAGAGTAATACAAAATACGGCTGCAAGGATGAATTATTTTATGTAATATTATTACCACATAATCCGGTGGCTTATACATGTGCATGACCAGAGCCCTTTTTTCGAAAAATGGACTTGTTGGTTTTTTTTGTAACTGAAACGCACTTTGAAACGGTGAGCGCCTGTTTTCGGTTCACCATGTGTACACTTCCAGTGGCGCTCGGGCGTATTCACATCGCGCTTTACGCTCGATTCCTCTAGATCTTTGAACTTCGTGTTCGACTTCGATGAAAAGAAAAAGTTTATTTCTAAATATTAGAAAATTATCAAAACCTCTACATATGAAGTGATTGTTAAATTTGTTTTTATTTTACTGAAAAGGAAATTTATTTACTCAAGGTTCTATCGACCTTGAGGAACACATTCTCATCCAGATACTCGCGCTTCGCGCTCGATATTCGATTTCAAATTCATTTGAACCGTGCGTTCCACGCTCGGTTCTGTGCACTGTATAATAGAAACAAAAAAGTTTGAGCGCACTTACGGCGCGCGATTTGGGCGTCGTGCTTCGCGATTTGTATTTGATTTCAAATCAAGAATAATTATATAAATTAAGCGACAAATTTTATTAGTTAAAATGTTATTTTAGATTTTCCGTTTTTCAAAAAAGTTATTTTTTTCATTTTGAATATATTCTTACAACGAAAATGGATTTTTCCAAAGTTTTCCAAAAATTTGATTTCTTTTACTGTCAATGTTATTTTCACGAATAAAATAAAAACTACGCGTCCTATCGAAACATGATGGATAACAAATTTGTACCTCTTCTTTGAATGAACAAATGTTGTGTCCGTCATGTTTTTCGTAGCTTGTGTTATTCGTCTAAAAATGTATTTTTTCTATTTTCAATGCTGTTTTTTATGAATAAAACAAAAACTACGCGTCATATCAAAAAGTGAATAATAACAAATTTGTAGATCTTTTTTAGGTGCATAATTTTGGTCCAGTCATCTTTTGTCGTATCTTGCATAGTTTCACAGCAAAATGTAATTTTTGATTTCTCATTATTTTGTTGTGCGATCAGAATTTAAATTTTTTATTTTTTGAAAAATTAAAAAAGTTATTATGAAAATATTGTAAGGTGTTCAAAAATCAACGGTTTTCTTCTCTTGACTTTTTTTCATAACGTGCGTTTTTCGGCTTAAAATGTTCATTTTCGTTTGTTTTTTGGAATTTTGAAAATGCTATAACTCTGGTAATTTTTTTTTTATCTGAAAAAGTCGTAAGGATATTTTTTTCCTCTTTTTGCTTACTACTAACAACCGTCCATAGAATTTCCAAATCTTCAAAAAAAGTGTTCTCAAAAATTTTCAAAATGTGCTCACTTTTTGAATTTTCATCCGAAATAGCTGGTTAACGAACTTGTTCTTTCTTTTTAGGCCCTAAAAAAGTGTGCCAAAGCACAACCCAATTTGATTATTTTTTCGAAAGTTATCGTGCCTACAGACAGACAGACAGAAAGACAGACAGACAGACAGACAGACAGACAGACAGACAGACAGACAGACAGACAGACAGACAGACAGACAGACAGACAGACAGACAGACAGACAGACAGACAGACAGACAGACAGACAGACAGACAGACAGACAGACAGACAGACAGACAGACAGACAGACAGACAGACAGACAGACA
>CAKNXH010001028.1:14414-58855 GCA_932178445.1 Andricus quercusramuli
TTATACTTGGTTTAAAATTAAACCACATTTTGAAAAATGCATTTCCTTTCGTTTAAAGATTCATAATAAATAATTTTCAACTTCTTTGTTAAAAATAAACTTGTTTAAGATTCACCACTTTGGTTGAAAATTTAACTTTCTTGTTGAAAATTCGTGTTTCTTCTTTATTGGAGATTAAGTTTTTCATCTGAAAATTAAACAAATTTAACCATCCCAACAAGCAAAAAAGAAGATAGTGAAGGAGGGGATAGAAGTGGATGGGATGAGGATTGTAAACAGAAGAAGAAGGAAGTGAGAAGGGTATTAAGAAAATTAAGAAGAGGGACAAGTAGTGGAGAAGAATATAGGAGAAAAAAGAAGGAGTATACTGAGTTGTGTTATCAAAAAAAAGAGGAGGAATATAAAAGGTTTAAAGAAGAAGCGGAGAAGGCCAGGGCGGAAGAAGATGTTTGGAAGGTGGTAAACAAAGAGAGAAGAAGAAGGAAAAGAGTAAACCAGGATATTGAGATGATAGAATGGAAAAAATATTTTATGGAATTACTAGGAGGGGTAGAGAGGAAAGTTAGGAAAGGAGGAAAAGATGGTATGGAAACAGATGAGGAGGAGGAGATTACAAAAAAGGAAATTGTCAAGGTATTAGGGATCATGAAAGATGGAAAGGCACCTGGTATAGATGAGATTCCAAATAAAGTATGGAAATATGGGGGGACAGATTTAAAGGAATGGGCATGGATAATGAGCAATAGAGTATGGAGAGGAGAGGGGTGGCCAGAGTTATAGAAAGAAGGAGTACTGATACCAATATTGTATAAAGTATATGTGACTGTTTTATTGGAGACGTTAAAAAAAGAAGTTGTGGAGAAAAAGATAGAGCCACCGAATCAGACAGGGTTTAGAAAAGGGATGGGGGTAATGGACAATATATATGTTCTGAACTACTTAGTAAATAAGAGGATTAAAAGGGAGAAAGGGGCAATGATAGCAGTGTTCGTGGACTTGAAGGCGGCATTTGACTCATTAGACCGAGGTGAGATAGAAAAAGTTATGGTGAAAAAGGGGATAAGAGAGGGATTAATAAAGAGAGTATTGGAAATTTTTAGAGAGACAAAAAGCAAGGTAAATGTAGGAGAACAAGTGGGGGATAGCTTCTGGTTGGTGAGAGGGGTAAGGCAAGGATGTCCTCTGAGCCCACTTTTATTCAATATATTAATATCAGACTTGGAAGAAGAAATGAAGAGAAGAGGGTGGGGAGGAGTTAGGAAAGGAAACGAAGAGATATATACACTGGCATACGCAGAGGATATAGTGTTGATGGCAGAGGATGAAGAAGGGATGGCGGGCTTAATTATTGGATTAGAGAAATACTTAGATGGAAAAAAGTTGAATTTAAATTTTGAAAAGACAAAGATAATGAGGTTTAGAAAAGGAGGGGGAAGAAAGAAAGAATGAACAGGTAGATGGAAGGGGAAAAAATTAGAAGAAGTAATAGAGTTCAACTATTTGGGATATACCTTGCAAGCAAATGGAGATCATAGAGCTCATATAAGAGAAAGGATAAAAAAAGCAGCAGGGGTGATGAAACAGATATGGGGAATAGGAAAAAGAAGGTTAAAAAAAATTGGAGAAGGATAATGTGGTTATTTGATGCGCTGGTATGGCCGGTATTGGGTTATGGAACAGAGGTATGGGGATGGAAAGAAAGGGAAGAGATTGAAAGTTTACAAGAAAGGTATATAAGGTGGACGCTATGGGTAGACTGGAGGACGCCGGGATATATGGTGAGAGAAAAAGCACAAAGTGATAAATAAAGTGCTAGAGCGGGAAAGACGGCATGGAATTTTGAGATGAAGCTGAGAGAGGGAAACGGAGGGGAGTTAGCGAGAAGATGTTTGATGGAGGTAGAAGGAAGGAGAGGGAGGGCGATTGAATTAACGAGATGGGAGGAAGAAAGGAGGGAGTTCTTTAAGGCTAGTGATATAGAAGACAGGACTGGAGTCAACTATGAAGAATTGGAAAAAAGGGAGAAAGAAAGACAGCTAATAGAAAGATGGGGGATGATTGAGGAATTAAAATATAATATATGGTATAAAATGATAAAAAAGGAAGGAGTACCAAAGTATTTGGAAAAGGGATGGGGGAAGAAAAGATCGACCAGAATAGCAAGATTCAGATTGGGAAACGAGATAAGGGCAAGTATGTATTGGGAAAAGAAAGATAACAGGAAGTGCAGAATATGTGAATGGGATGAGGAAACATGGGAGCATGTGTGGCAAGGTTGTAGGAGAGGAATGGAAGATAAAGGAAGCTGACAAGAGAATGTGGTAAGGATTCTAGGGGAGGATGGTTTGGGGTGAGAGCGGATGAAGGAGTTACAGGATGCTAGGGGAGCAAATGAAAAAGAATGAAAGAATGGATGCAAAAAATGGCAAAATGGAGGTACAAGAGAATTGAAAGACAAAAGGAAACGAAAGTCGCTTAAATTAGAAGCGTAAAGATCTGTAAGTAATGATTATGTAATAGCATAAGTAAATTAAGATGCGTTTGCGCTACCGGTCTCTCTCTCTCTCTGTCGCTTGCACTCTCGCTTTCGATCACTCGCTCACTCGTTCGCTAACACGCCTCAAATTGCGCTATCGTCAAAAATATATTTAAAGCGTTAGATATAAGATTGTATGTGAATAGGTGCAAATAATTGTAAATAGTAAGGATAAGATTTTATAAAACATGTAGAAGGAAGTCTTGTAAGAAATGGAAGTCATGTAAACCCTTAGGGGACACATTATGAATAAAGAAAGACTAGCTATTTTTTGGAATATTGTCTTTTCTGGTTTAATTAAACTGGTTGAAAATTCGTTTTTTTGTTGTTGTTGAGAACACATATTATAAACTGAAAATTGAAACATTTCATTTTTGGTTCAAAAAATCTATTTTTTAGTTGAAAATTAAATTATTTGATTCAAAATTCATCTTTCTTGGTTGGCAATGAACACTTTTGTTGAAAATTCCATTATTTGGGTTGAAAAATCTACCCAGAAAGAGTGTTTTTAAACTTTGAAGGTTAAAATTGTAATTGTTCTATTTAACAAATTTGTAATACGTAAGTGAAATTATTGAATTTTGATGCATGAATGACAATTCAACAATTATGAATGTGTTAAGAATTTAAGTTAGTTTAAGAGAAATTTACAAGTTTTGAGAACATCCAAACTTAATTGAAAACTGGGAAAGATGAGCTTTCTGAAGATCTTTGAAGCTTTTAAGAAAGTAATAAAAATTCTTGAGTTTGCTGGGAAATTGCAAAATGATTTTTCATTGAAAAAAATTAATTTTACAGAATATTTATATAAATTTTAGAATAAATATTGATTTATGAATGACAATTGAATAATTATTGATTTGGAAAATATTCGAGTAAGTTTAAAATATACTTAGAAGTTCTTAAAAGATTCAAAAATAATTCAAGACGTGAAAATATTTGAAAACATTTGAAACACAATGTAGATATTTGATGATTTCGAACACAAAATTTATAGGCTTTTTGAGCATTTTGAAAGCTTTTGAATGGATAACAAATTTGTATCAAAATTCTTAGAGAAACTAACAATATAGCAGTGAAATTCTTTTGATATTTGAACTTTTAAAATTGAAGCTAAAAGTTTGTTTGATTCAAACGCTTAATAATTTACGCATATACGCGTGAATTCTAGAGCTAACTAAGTAAATTGAGCTATTGAGTAAATTATTGAAATGGAAGCCTTCAACACTTTTCCACTGAAATGTTTCAAATTGAGAGCCGTTAAACTGCAGAAATCTAACTTTCTACTTTTATGCATTGTACACCTGAAAGAATTAAAAAAATAGAAATCGCTGCCATTTTCAATGAATAATAGATTTAATACTTTCACGATGATTCATTATAATGAATTTAAAATTTAAAGATTTTTCGGGTTTCAATCGTGTGCGAAACTTCGAATGTTGCCGACGTTTCGTGAACATTGCAGTTCACTTCTTTAGGGCTGACCTGAAACTGAAGTTTCAGGTTATGTTGTTCTTATATATGTATTCTCTACGATGCCTGTGATTGGCCAGAGCGCCCCATGGTGGGGACTAGTTGAACTTGATGGCCAATCATGTCTTTTTTAAAAAACCCGGGAGGACGGAAAGCCAAATCGGATTGGTATTATATCCATTGTCCCTATTGATGTTATTAGGGTGTTTTAAGATTTCGATTGCTTCTCTATGTTTTCTTGGACAAATATTTTGTGTCTTTGCGATGACGGTTGTTTTGTCAAATAAAATGCTATGTCCTCTTTCGATATGATGCTCAGCTACTACAGATTGCGTGAAAGGTTTTGGAGAGACGGGATTAGTAGGTTTTAATTTAGATATTGTATCGCTGTCAAGATTTGAGTCTTTAAGAGGCTTTTTGTTTTTCTGACTTTTGTTTTTGTGGGGTCTTTTCAAAGTTTTTTATATGTATCCTCAGTAAGAAGATCCATGATTTTGTTGTTATAGTCTTCTTTATTCATTATTAATGTCACAAGCAACGTAGGTAGTGAGGTAGTGAAGAAAGTATGGAGGGGCGAGGGATTCCCAGGAGGGTGGAGAGAAGGGTTAATAGTGCCACTGTATAAGAAACGAGATAGAGATAGGCAGGAAAATTATAGAGGGATCACGCTAATGAATACGGCGTATAAAGTATACGCGATGGTGGTGGCAGAGAGACTGCGGAAGGATGTCGAGGGGAAAGGAATATTGCCGGAGACGCAGGCGGGATTTAGGGCGGGTAGGAGTACTATCGACAATATCTACGTTCTGCAGCACGTGGTGGATAGAGAATTAGCGAAGAAGGGGAAGAGAGTGTACGCGTTTTTTGTGGATCTCAAAGGCGCGTTTCCGTCGGTGGATAGGGGGAGGTTGTGGGAGGCGATGGAGGATAAGGGAGTAGAAAAAGGCCTAATTGAAGAGACCAAAGAATTGAAGAGACCAAAGACAAGATAAGAGGAGGGGAGGGGATTTCGGAGGGATTCTGGGTGGATAGGGGGTTAAGGCAGGGGTGTCCTCTGAGCCCAACGCTGTTTGCGATTTTAATTGCGGATATGGAAAGTAAGCTGGAGGCTGGGGTGGTAGGAGGAGTCAGGATAGGAGGGGTTAGAATTTGGTCACTAGCGTATGCAGATGACATAGTGTTGCTGGCAAATAGCGCGGAGGCCTTAAAGGAGATGATGAAGAGGTTGAGAAGATACCTGGATAAGAAGGGGTTAGAGTTGAATGCGGAAAAGTCCAAGGTTATGGTGTTCAGAAAAGGAGGGGGAAGGGATAAGGGAGGAAAGTGGAAGTGGAAGGGAAAGGAGGTGCGGGAGGTGAAAGAGTTTCTGTACTTGGGCTTCGTGTTTCGGAGGAATGGGGGAGTGGATGGTCACATAAAAGAGAGAGTGAGGAGAGCGAATGTGGTGATGAGGCAGGTGTGGGGGTTGGGAAAGAAGCTATTCGCAGATGATTTTGGACGGAGAATGAAGCTGTTTGATTCGCTAGTGATGAGTGTGCTATTGTATGGAGTGGAGGTGTGGGGGTGGAAGGAAAGTGAAGAGGTAAGTAGAACGCAGGAGAGGTATGTAAAGTGGACCCTGGGGTTGGCAAGGAACACGCCTAAGTATATTGTCAGGAGGGAGACGGGGAGAACGAGTGTAGGGATTCTAGCAGGGAGCAGGGCGTGTAAATATGAGGAGAAATTTTTGGAAGAGGGGGGAAGTAGGCTAGTTAGGGAGTGTTGGTGGGAGATGGAGAACAGGAGAGGGGGTGAGAAGATGGAGGCTGAGAGGGAAAGGTATTTTAGAATTAATGGACTGCAGATGGATGAAGTGAGAAGGATGCACGAGGAAGGAAGGAAGGTTTATGACTTGGTTAAGCAAAATGGCATGGAGAGAGAGAAGACAGAGGGGGAAGAGAGAATAAGAGAGTCAAGGTTTAACGGAAACTATGTGTGGATTATGCCAAGGACATGAGCGCAATATTTATGTGAGAAAGGAGAGAAGGGAAGTCAGGAGCTTATAGCGAGGATGAGGTGTGGGTGCATGGAGGGTTTCAATGGGTTCTGGCTCTCACGGGAGAAGAGGATGTGTGAACTGTGTGGAAAGCGGGATGCAAGAGTGGAGCACTGGTTGGAGGAGTGCGTGGAGGTAGAAAGAAGTGAGATAAGCATGGAGGTATTGTTTCATGAAAAGGGAGAAAAAAAGGCAGTAGCATGGGTGAAGGGAGTGTTGGGTAAGATGGAGATGAAGAGAAGGAAGGAGGAAGAGGAGTGGAGACGGAAAGATTGTAAATAGGAGAGGATGTAGATATAAGTAACATGTAAATATTGTAAATAGTAGATAAGTAGTAGGTATTAGAGCGAAAACAGAGGTTGGCAAGCGAGGCAATGCGAAAAAGTAGGGACATGCGTGCGAGGCGAGGCGAAGCGAGGAAGGCAAGGCGATAAAAGCGTGCGACTTAGAGATAAGGAATGGATGGATGTTAGTCTTTTTAGGGGTTAGTTTTAAGAAAATTCTGTAAAAATGGAAGTGTAAGCAAGTCAATTTTTTAAGGCCAGCAGGCTGAAAAATAAACGTTTATCTATCTATATAAGACAACATAACCTGAAACTTCAGTTTCAGGTCAGCCCTGAAGAAGTGAACTGCAATGTTCACGAAACGTCGGCAACATTCATAGTTTCGCACACGATTGAAACCCGAAAAATCTTTAAATTTTAAATTCTAGAAATTTTAAATTTAAATTCATTATAATGAATCATCGTGAAAGTATCAAATCTATTATTAGAGAACTCTACGGGTAGAGTTTTCTTACTAAAAATAACACTTTTAGTAAGCTCAGGTCTTCTCAAGCTAAGCTACTAACATCTTTAGCTTTCTTAATCGGTGTAGGGACAATAACATCGTCCCGAAGTTCTTGCAGTTGAAAAACCATTTGGGAACATCTAAATTAAAATCAATTCTAAATAAAACAAGTTTGCTTCTCTTGAAAGAAGGAATACAACAAACAAAATTTGCCTTGCACACTACCTCCAAAAAACTATTAAAACTTCACCTTTTTCTATCAAACAATCTCAGATTTGACATTTGGTCCACATTGGACCGCATATCATTTGACCAATCTCAACGGATTAAAGACTTTTGCACTCAGAAACAAAAAATAAAATTTGACAAATTACTTCCAGCAAAGCACGCACCATTAACTAATACAGTAAAAAACATCTCTAGCCATCCTCTCAGCAATGGAATGATTTCAGCCTTATCTAAAATATATAATTTTGCAGTCGGTCCCTCCAAAATCCCAAAAGTAGAAATCATCAGTAATTTGGAATCCACAACATATACCCTTCCACCCGAAAAAGCGAATGGCATACGACGTAGGACAGCCAACATTTTACGCGAAGCTCAACTTCCCTCCTCAAACTTAACAAAACAAGAAAAAAAAGCTGTTATAGAACTCAATCAGAATAAAGACATCATAATATTACCCGCAGACGAAGGCAACACAACAGTAATAATGAATAGGGAAGACTATAACAACAGAATCATGGATCTTCTTACTGAGGATACATATAAAAAACTTGAAAAAGACCCCACAAAAACAATATTCAGAAAAACAAAAAGCATTCTAAAAGACTCAAATCTTGACAGAGATACAATATCTAAATTAAAACCTACTAATCCCGTCTCTCCAAAACTTTACGGACTCCCAAAAATTCACAAAAACAACATCCCACTCAGACAGATTGTCTGCGCAATAAACTCACCAACTTACGACCTAGCACGCTTTCTCGCCAAAAAACTTAAGCCTTTCACAGGAAACTCTATCACACACATCCAAAACTCTTTTGACTTCATCAGAAAAATACAACAGATTCACATTCAACTTTAAGACATCCTAGTGAGTTTCGACGTAGTATCTCTCTTTACAAAAGTACCAATTTCTGATACAATCGATATTATTAAATCCTTTAGAAACTTCCCCTCCAATCTCACACCTTTGATAGAACACTGTCTCACTACCTATTTCTCTTTCAATAACCAATTCTACGAACAAACCTCTGGGGTAGCAATGGGATCTCCAATCTCACCTGTAATAGCCAACATTTTTATGGAAAATCTAGAAACTAAAATCTTTAACAAATACAAGCTTAAACCGGAATTCTGGTGCCGTTACGTTGACGACACTTTTGTCATCTGGAGACATGGACTAGACGAACTAAACAAATTTTTCGATTTCATCAATCAAATATACCCTAATATCAAGTTCACTATGGAAATTGAACAAAACGGAAAATTACCTTTCTTGGACGTAATCGTTTATAAAAGATCCGATGACATATATTAGGACATGAAGTTTACAGAAAACCAACGCATACAAACAGATACCTGCATGCCTCCTCCCACCACCACCCATCTCAAAAGCAATCGGTCATCAAATCCCTTATATACAGAGCTGTCTCCATAACAGATGAAGATAACTTACAAAAGGTATTACGAAATGTTAAACAAGTCCTAATACAAAACGATTTCACAAACAAACAAATTAATAAAGCAATAAGAAAATACACTCAAGAAAACAAGTCAAAACAACCTACTAAAGAAAGAGAGAGAAAAACGACCACTATCCTACCCTACATTCAAGGTATCACAGGACAAATAGGAAGAATTCTCAACAAACATAATATCCAAACTATATTTAAGCCACCTGCAAAAATAGGACAACTTCTAAACAACCCTAAAGATAAAAAGGAACCTTTCAGTGATCCGGGAGTATATAAAATCCCTTGTTCTTGTGACAAAGTCTATATTGGAGAAACCGGGAGGGAGGTAAGTCAACGTGTAAAGGAACATGAGAGTAAAGTCAGGCTCAAATATTTCACGCAATCAGCAGTAGCTGAGCATCATATCGAAACAGGACATAGCATTTTATTTGACAAAACAACCGTCATCGCAAAGACACAAAATATTTTTCCAAGAAAACATGGAGAAGCAATCGAAATTTTAAAACACCCTAATAACATCAATAGGGACAATGGATATAATACCAATCCGATTTGGCTTTCCGTCCTCCCGGGTTTTTTAAAAAAGACATGATTGGCCAATCAAGTTCAACTAGTCCCCACCATGGGGCGCTCTGGCCAATCACTGGCATCCGAAAATTCTTTCAATATTAAATTCTGAAAATTTTAAATTTAAATGTAATATATTCAATGAATCTTGGAACTCGAATTGTTCCTACAATTTTCTCAAAATCCTGCAAAGTAAAAAGAAACTACCTCAAAATCATCCAGACTCTTTTTGAAATCTTCAAAAATCTAAATTGTGTTTTCAATGTTTACAAATTTTTTCACGCTCATAATTATTTTGGAATCTTTCAGAAACTTCTACGGAAGTATGAAAACTTTACAGTTACTCAATGTTCTTCAAAGAACGAGTCCAATTGTCTTTCTCCAAATATATGAATTGCCTTTCTCATCTTTAAGACCATCACTGGGTTAGCCCGGGATATAAATGGTGTATGCCGCGAGTATTCTCATATATATTAAATTAAAGTGAATGGGAACAGAAATTAAAAAAGGAACTGACCATTTTGTCAAGGATAATAATAATAGTAATAACCTCCAATTTATTTAAATTTCAATTTGACCATCACCCAAATAAGATTTTATACAGATCTACAGCATGTTACATTTTTGTTTTGTTTTATTCACTTTCACATTCTGTGAACACTCCCTCATAAGCTAATTCCAATACTTTATATTGATCTCGCTTATGACATTTCCTGTAAAAATTTTCATATACTAGCAAATGCACAGTAAGAGGAATGTCACAATAAACTCCAGGTGCCATATATCCTTTGAACTTCACATGTCCTGGGTTGACCGCTTTCTGAAATCAATAATAATGCATCATACTATTAGTTTATAATTTCAATTGTACACCTCAGACTGAACCAAAGAAGACTAAAAAATTCCTCAATGTTGAACGGAAAAAATGTTGTATTTGTAGTTAGATCAAATTTAATTACATTCTGAAGCGATCAATAAGCAAAGATTTTCGGAAAAGGTTTCTTTTTGGTGCATTTTATAACAGACTTTACACGCTTTTATTTCTAAATGAATTTGATAATGGATGAAATAACGGACGTTTCTTCAAAATTTTTAAAAATATATCGTCTTATAAACTATAATTGCATTTTTTTAGGAACAGCCAGAACTATTCCCTACATATCTGGTGAGTTTAATTTCCGGCAATCCTAATATTGGTGAGCTTCACATTGAAAATAATTATTTTTGGAGAATCGAATTTCTGCATTTCTCCCAGAAATAACAAAATGTACAAAAAATGTTTAGATAAAAGTTGAAACATCTAGAAAATTTCTAGAAAAAAAAACGCATGACACATAAAATTGAAGGGATGCTTTTTTTAAATTTGTATAATCTTTTTAAAATATTGAAAAAATGGAAAGGCAGAGTTTTCCTAACATTTTATTTACCGGTTTTCGAAATTTAATGAAAAAATAATTAAGATTTTCGAAACATTTTTTCACCATTCTTTCCCAGAGAAATGCACGAGTTCAATTTTGAAAAATGATATTTTTTTAAAATAAGAAGTAGTAGTTTACCAAAAACGAAACTCACGAGATATGTAGAACATATTACCAGCTATTTCTTAAAAAAAATTACAACTTTAAAAAGTGACAGTTTGGAGAAAAGTTACGTTCAAACATTTTATTAAAACGGCCGCTATTTTGTCATTTTTCAAATTTTTGAGAATTCGCAGGTAATCTTCGAATGATTGTAACATATTAAAAAAAATGTTTTTGATAAACTGTAAAAACCGTAGTCCTTTATTTTTATCAAAGAATGATACATATCAAAATCCCAAACAGCTGCGCTGCTTTTTGAGGAAAATTCGTCTTTTTTGGTGGAATTATTCTTTGTGAAAATTGATCTTTTTAAGTTGAAATCATCATTTGAATTTGAAAATGAATCTTTTTTGTAGAAAAATAATCTTTTATGGTTCGAATGAAATTTATTGTTGAAAATTCGATCATTTGGTTAAAATTTCATCGCGAAAAATTACCCTATTTTCCCTGTTTTGAGAGCATTTTGGTCCGTGAAATCTGTAATATTGATAATTTTTCATCAAGCCTATATCATTGTCTTTAAACTATATTCTTCTATGATGAGAAAATATAGAAAATACCCTTCTCTATAATGAAGAAATTCTTCTACAATTTAAACGCTATTCATGAAGCATTTAAATTTTGCACTTGCGCATTTTATAATTAGAACATATATATTATACCATGAAATAATTCGAGAAATGTCCCGTTTCAAATCAAATTATTCAACATTCTATAACTCAAGATTGTTTAATAATTCTTGGAAATTTTGATAACTCAATATTAAAAAAATATAAATACATCATTCCATTAAAAGTTGTAATTTTACCGTGTATTGTTTAATGATACAAGATGGTGTAGGACCATTGGTGACTAGAAAATTCTTGACAAAAGAGTTCGCCAAAACTCTAAGGTCCTTAATAACAAAATAGATACCGCATATATCAAAACGTGTTATTGCTGATGAATGATTACTGCCGGGGTAGTGTATATAAAAGTCCATCTGTAAATAAATTAGAAATCATCATTATACAACAATACAGAAATAAATACATTTTTCAAGACTAATAATGTTCTCGAAATTCTAAAATAATTATATGAAAAGAAATTGTTGAAAATATTGTATACCGGCAGATTCCTGTCACTGAATCTGTTAAATTCTTTACTCCAGATCATGTTGATATCTCTGGTATCCTTTATTATATCCTGTTTGATATTTTTTGCTTGGAGGAACAAGTTTTCATTTGTATTCCTATTCGTGTAGAAATAAGTTCTCGTTATATTAACTTTGAACGCCATCTAGAAAAATTTTTTCTATCATCAGATACTTTCCGTTTTTATTTAATGTATACAGCACTCACACTAAGGGCAAAATATGCCGTCAAAAGTAAAATATGTTTAAACATATTTAAGAGCTGGTGCAGAAACTTCAAAAACTTTTTAAAAATGTACTCAATATTTTTTTCTTGTGGATTTTATACCCTACTGTGGAACAAGATAACCGGCTCCATATCTAATAACCGGCTCCATATCTAATGACAGGCTCGGTATCAGGTGCTTTCGGCGACAACGACCAATAATTGCCATTAATTGGTTAGAAAGTTCCGCATTTTACGTATTATCATAACTGATAAAAAGCAGCAGTTTATGTAATGTATAAGAAAACGTATAAAAGAAAAATAAGATCTTAAATTATCACTTAGAAAATTAGAAAATAATTCAATATATTCTCTGATACAATTATTTCATTTTCATGTTATCACCTCAAGGAGTAGGTCTTGGTTTTCTCTGAAATGTCATTTTCGCGAATTTCATCAAATGTTCACGATTTTGGACTTACTGATCAGAAAAAAATGAATTTTACGATGGTGTCTCTCGTCGTTATCGGTGTAGTCTGTAGCCACTAGGGTAGCCCTTATTTTTCTCTTTTCGGATTTCTCTGCTCTCAACCCCAGTTTTGTTCGAAAGCCCCAAAAAAATCTCTAAATTTGAGCCGAATCGGTTAATATTTAGGGGTGCCGCAAAGACCATGAAGTTTTCCATTGATTTAACATGGGAAAAAGTCAGCTTTTTGTAAATCTTATATTTAAATGCAATAATATGTGACGAATAATTTCGTGTTTCAGTATATTGTTCAGAATTCATCGGAAAATAAGAATCAATCATAAATTTTGAAGTTGAATAATTTTAAGCCACTCTTATGGGTCCCCAAAGAAAACCCCACAAGTGATAAATTTGAATTGTTCGTAATATTGCGGTTTGTTGAGGCTTTTTAAAAGTTTAGGAAAAATAAATAATAATTAATTGGTAATCTAAGAGTACCCAGTCATTTGTTAACTAATTTTGCATTGCTTAAACAATTTTAATTTGTTTAAAAATTTGCTTTTTTCAGTCACCTCTCGAAATGAACGTATTTTCTAGACTATAAGTTATTTAATCAATGATAACAATGAAATAATTTGTTTACATAATTTCACAATTATTCAAATAATACGTATTTGTGCAAGTATATATATTACCTAGAAAAAAGCAAGAGAAACATATTCTTGGATAGGAATCGTAGTTTTGGTTTTAAGCTTAAAAAATAACATTAAAAATTTTGGAAACCATAGTTTTGGAAAAACGAGACAAGATACGAGAAAGAATGAATCGACGAAAGTTGTTTACCAAAAAGGACTACAAGTTTGTTATCAATAATTTGTTGTTAGGACGCGCAGTTTTTGTTCAAATACTAAAGAATAACATAAAAGACTTGAAATTTCTGGAAAAACGACACCAGATAATATTACACTATACAAAACAAATATAAGTAGTTAGTATCTTAAATTATATAAATGAATAAATTTTTTTGTACAATTCCTACTCTCTTCAGACACCTGAATAGGAATGTGACGCACTCTATATAGATACTTCCGGTGAGTGCTATCTAAGTAATTTTGTCCAGGCAACGCGAGAGAGTCCGATGCGAGCTACGGTTATCAAGCGAATTGTATTTATTTTTCTTCACTTAAAAATAAAACGAAATGTTCAATAATTTGAAAAAAGCACATCACTACCGAAAATATACTATCAATTTCAATGAATAATTGTAGTTTCACGACACATGCATGATTTCAGCCCTTTCCGACGCCTATGAAGCGGGGCTAAAGCTTTACTTTTTACTCCCTGGGAAGGAAAAAGTACTTTGTACTACCTGGAGACTATAAAGTGACATCAGACGTGAATAATGAAAATTAAACAGCTATGAGCTCACATTTTACGATTATCAGCTCACTCACCGTAAAAACTGTGAGGAAATTTTGGTTGCAGATAATAAAATTTTGCGGTTATTTATGAAAATTTACAATATATAACTGATCAAATTGCCGTAAATTACCGTGAATTACCAAAAACCCAAATAAATGTCGGAAATTTATAGAATTCCTGAAAATAAAACAAGAATTCAACTATAAAATTTGGACAACCACCACAAAATGCTCCTATTGCAATTAAGGGGATTTGGTTGGTTGCCTTCTCATTTTTCTTTCCTCTTCTTTATTTTTGTCCAAAGAAACAATTTTGTTTTATTTTGTTTTTCAGGAATTGCAATAGGAGCATTTTGTGGTGGTTGTCCAAATTTTATCGTTGAATTCTTGTTTTATTTTCATATTGACTTGATTAGTGCACGTTAAATGGGATTTTGAATTTGATTTTAGTCTGATTTAAAATTCTTGTATTTCAATTTATGTAAATTTTAAAAAATGAATTTTGGGTAATTTAATGTAATTTGCCATATTTACCTGCAAAATTACATGATTGATCGAAAATTTTCATAAATTTCCGGAAATTTATGGAAATTTTTGAAAATGAGTTGTGGGTAATTGATGGTAACTTACCATATTGACCGGTAAAATTACCATGAATGACCGAAAATTGTCATCAATTTCCGGAAATTTTTGAAAATGAATTTTGGTAATGGATGGTAAGTTACCATATTAACTTGGAAAATTACCATAAACGACCGAAAATTTCCATAAATTTCCGGAAATTTCTGAAAATAAGTATTGGGTAATTTATGGTAGGTTACCAGATATACTGGTAAAATTACCACAAATTTTCATAAATTTCCGGAAATTTCTAAAATTGAATTTTGGATAATTTATGATTAGTTACCATATTCGGCTGTAAAATTACTATAAATGTCCGGAAATTTCCATGAATTCCATAAACCACCTCTGAAATACTGTATTTCGAGACTTGTACTGAAAACATACACCCGTCGAAAAAGTCCCTCTTCTCCTCCTAGGTGCATAATATACTATAATACGAGGCTGCACAATATAAAATGCTGCAATAGATTTTGTTGTATTGAAAAAAAAATTAAATGTGAGCTAGTATTTGTGTGGGAGTGAGGGTGGGAAACAAAGCAATTGATATTTAAGACGTATATTTTACGAGCAAAACGATACATTAAGATTACATTGAGAGGTCGTGCTTCGTCAAGCACCGTGATCGGACTGTCGTCCTTGGGCCCCGCAAGGCCGCTCGGGGTTGCATCCCCTGAACTCCTACGCTAACCAACCTAGCTTACGTTCTAGTCTATTGTCGCTAATCGCTATCTGATAGCTATCCTACATTCGGCCATTCTGACTACTATCATCTGACCCCGACGATGCGTTTCCATCGAAGCCAGTTCACAGTGTCATGTTGACTGCTGAACATGAAGTGTGTACAGATCCTTCGGCGTTATAGCCTGGTTCGTAGATTTTTTCTACATCATGTCTTTCTTTTCCTTTGACTTTCGTGACTTTGTATGGGCCGAATTTTTCAATTTTGATTTTTGAACCCGGTGCTTGTTGTGTTCTGGTAATCGCAACGAGGTCGCCTACTTGATATTTAGAAGCTTTTTTTCTTTTTTTATTGTAATTTTTCGCGTTTTCTTTCTGGACTTTTTTTAATCTGTGCCCTTGCTTGTTTTCGCAGTTCTTCTCTCGTCTCGTCGACGGTACACAATTTCGGATGTAATTTTCGATTTTTCCTCTCGCTCCGTCGATCCAATATTCACGGCCTAGCAGCTCTTTCGTTTTCTTCACAGCAAAGTTAACTAATTCATGAGCCCGTTCGATAATTTCTCGTCGTTGAATCTTCTTTGGAACGACAAGTAATTTATTGCCATATTTTTCTGCGTATAAAATTTCAGCTTCAATTATATAGTTCTCGTAAGGGCCGGCTTGAAGAAGCTGAGTGATGAGCTTAACTTTTTCGTCAGATTGTTGTGCTAGTCGCAGGCGTACTAGCATTGGGTCTCGAATCATTAAAATAATCGGATTGCGGCTTAGGGCGTCAACATGTCGCATTCGCGATCCTGAGTGGTGTTAAATGGTGTAATTGAACTCCTGTAATTCCATGGCCCACCTGGCGACTCGTGGAATTAACTCTTTTTTCTCCATAGTCATTTCAAAAGCGGGGCAGTCGGTTACAATTTTGGAATGTATCCCTAAAAGATAAACCCTAAGCTTTCGCAGAGCAAACATGACAGCTAACACATCCAATTGATAACTGGAGTACCTACGCTCTGCGTCGGAAGTTTTACGGCTGAGATATTGATACGGATGCATCATTAGATCGTCGTTGCATTTTTGCATCAGAATAGCACCGTACCCGGCTATCGAGGCATCGCGTTAACCTTTTCTGATGAAGGTTGGATCTGTCCGTTTTCGACAATATGGCCCGGATAATCTATACGGGGTTTCAACAGTTGACATTTCTTTCAATTTATATTCAATGCGTACGCGCTTGCCACATCCAAAATACGCTGTAGGTTTTTCAATCCCTCCTCTTCGTTTATCCCGAGAATAGTGATATCGTCTAGATAAATTACCATTATGCCTTCCCGAATTAAATCTTTAAAAATAAACATGATATATCGTTGCGAGACGGCGGGTGCGTTGCGCGGTCCGAATGGTACTTTTAAAAATTCATACAGTCCTGTCGGGGTTATAAACGCAGTGAATTTTTGACTATTTTCGTTTATTTTGACATGAAAAAATGCGTTTTTCAATCGATTGTGCTAAAAATCCTCGCGTGTACTAATCTATCAAGCTGTTCGTCTATTTGCGGGAGTGGGCAATAATCTTTCATGATCTTTTTATTTAAAGCTCTATAATCTGCACATACTCGAGGTTTTCCTCCTTTTCGCCGTACAACAACTACGGGGCTGGCATGTTCAGAACAGCTCGGTTTCATACTATTTTCAGTCAACCAATCCCTAACTTATTTGTCAACAGAAATTTGTTCATCTCTTGGCAATCGTCGTGGATTAGAACTAATCGGATTCTCGTCCTTCAGCAAAATTTTCATTTCTACTGGAGTTTCTAAGCGGTCCGTCGGGTGGTAGTTCTTGACTAAGAATTCAACCTTTTCTTTCAAATCTTTCGCGAGGTGACCATGAGCATTTTCTTTATCGTTATCTCTAACCTGTATTTGGAGTATAAAATTATTCGCGTCTTTCGGCTCTTTAATTACACGTGTCGAATTTTCTGTTAACATTATAGCCGCGTCTTTTAATAATCGATTGCCAATTATTGCTTCAAATTTGTTCAGTCTTACCACGTGGAATCTCATCTCGTAGTTTTCCTCGTCTACTCTTACCGTCGAAGAAAAACTGCCTAGTTTTTTCACAGAAACCTCTTCAGATAGCCAGTAGAACTCCGTTGGTGCGCCGTCCATCATCGGTGTTCCTATTTGTTTATAGACGTCAAACTCCATGAGGTGAGCGTCGTTACCAGGATCTACCTGACAAGTCACTTGGAGCCCGTTGATATGGACATCTTTATATTTTCTAAGAGGTCTATCTTCCTCGTGTTGGACAACGTGCGCCCTTATCTCTGTGATTGCAATCCGTAGGCTCGTGATTCCTGCCTCCGCAGTTATAACATCGTTCCTTCGGTAAATATTTTCGTCCTTCTTTATTATCGTCTTGAAATTGATCATGGTTCGTCGTTGCTGCGTCTTTCGTCGAGGACCGCTTGTCAAATCTTGTCGACTTTTCCTTCATGTAGCTGCAATCCTCGAGTTTCCTTTTGAATTTCTAGATATTCGACGTTCCATACAGTACTTGCTTATTAGATTCCGTGTCGCTGATGCCATCAATTATGTATCGTATGATGGAACGGTCGGATAAGTTATCTCGGCTGCCTAATTTTCTCATGTGCAGGAGGTACTCTTCGCCTTGTTGATTCCGTGCTGGCCCTGTCGCATCTCGTCTATCATTCTCTGGAACGGTTTGCTGCTGGTTGAGTCTTTGTGTCAATTCAGCAATCATTCTCTTCAAGTCGGCTATTCTGTATGTATCAGCCATTTCGGGCTCGGATGGAATCACGGTATCGTCTAAGGTTGTTTCTTCTTCTTCGTCGACGTCTTTTTCGTCACCAACCGGCTGGTCCTGAGTGGAAGGGGACAGTGCAGTGCGACTCCCACTATCGATGTCTTCGCTTGTCGCTGTCACTTTTCCGCTGTCCGTATCCTCTCTACTTGCATCGAGTCCCAGGGAGGAAAGCTGGGCCTCTGTGGGGTCCAACTCACTTAGGGCGGGGGTGGACTCTTCGTCCTTCTCTCATATCCTCTTCTCTTCTAGCTTTGTGTATCTCGGTTCAAGGGCTTTAGTGGAAATTTTCGTCAAGTCCTTACTTTTCGTTTGTGAACGCGTTCCAAACATGTCACGTCATCAGGGTCATTTCCGCCACCACAGCTTTTCTCAGCGTCTTTGTTCCTGACTTCGTTTTGCTAATCTGTCGCCTAAAACAGCTTAACTTGTCCTCCACATTCGTCTTAGCTTTCGTCTTAGCTATGGTCTTGGCTATTGTCTTAGCTTACGTCTTCACTTCCTTGCGTTGCATCGTTGGCCTCTCTCAGCAGCTTTGCATTTTAGGTTTTCCTTCACAAACGCCGTCACTTTTCATCACAAATATCGTTGTTTTCTTCATGAGTATCGTCGCTTTTCACAAACATCGTCACTTTTCACAAATATCGTCACTTTATCCTCACTGTGATCCAAAATAAAAGTTAGCGTAACTTCGCATCATCGCGCGCGTCACTTTCTTAGCGTCTTTTCATCTACTATCCGCTTATCTCGTGTCTAATCGCGTTATCACTTGCCCGTTTTCGGGAACCCTCATCCCGGACGAGCCCCCAAATTTGTGGGAGTAAGGGTGGAAAACAAAGCAATTGATATTTAAGACGTATATTTTACGAACAAAACGATACATTAAGATTACATTGAGAGGTAGTGCTTCGTCAAGCGCCGTGATCGGACTGTCGTCCTTGGGCCCCGCAAGGCCGCTCGGGGCTCGGGGTTGCATCCCCTGAACTCCTACGCTAAGCAACCTAGCTTACGTTTTAGTCTATTGTCGCTAATCGCTATCTGATACCTATCATATATTTTTTATTCATAAAAATGATAGTAGAATAAAATAAATTATTGTCATAAAACTATATGTCCCGTTTTAATGAGAGCCGGAGAAATTGTGACGAAAGATATTAATTTTACCAAATTTGAAGTGACCTTTATGCGGCAAGAACCATCCTTTAGGTCAAGTAATATCAAATTCTTTTTCTCTTCTAGAACATCAAGTTGATCTTCAATTAATGGTAAAGAATAATATTTTTGTTCTGTTGAGTCGTTCAACAGAAAAAAATTATTAATAATTGAAGGCGGGAAAACACTTATTCAAGCTGGTGTCACGTGGGTGTCACGTGACTCAGAGGTTCTCATAATTATCAATGTGAAGATGTGGCTTTGGTGTAAAGTGTAAACTAACGAAGTTTATGGTAAAGAGGTTAGGCCACGGTCAGGTGTCAATTTTAACTATTTTTATTCGATAGCTTCATTTGTTGTGGTTTATATGACAAAAAAAGTTCTCTGTCCTTTGTTATGAACCTTGTGTTCCGGACAAATGACAGCTCTAACTCTGCAAATATTCGCTTCTCGTTTTAATTGAACAAAACCCTCTGCCGCATCTCCGTAATTGTCTCTTCCAGCTCTACAAATATAACAGAAAGAAAATTTATGCAAAAAAGTATTTTCACTTTTGACAATAACAAGAACATCTATATCACAATAGCGAAACATAACCTATAAGGTACGTACATACATGGACATGTACGTATCGTGGACAAAACATTTATATATATAAAATACAACATTCACGTATTGAGAAGTTTGATCAATTATGACAAACTATACTTGTTCAATAATTGTTAGAAATAATATATTTATGAATGCGCTTACCGTTGCACTTTCACTCCTCGTATTTCTGCACTTACGAAGACACAATTACTCTTAAAATACTCCGCTACCATAAATATATCTATTTTCGGTAGAATTCCGCTATTGGCTTTTACCAAACCTTTTTTTGACATTTTTTTAAATAATATTTTGCGACTTCTATTTTTGACGTGCAGATAACCAAAACATCAGCACAGAAAAAGATATTTGAGAACCACTGACACATAAGCTGCGATTGGTGAAAAATCCGACCCCTTTGACGTCAGAGGGGCCCTCCAATCGACATCGTGATAGAAAATTCAAATTTCAATATTAAATTAAAAATAGTAAACAATATGTAAAAAATACTTTATGGGCGTTTTTAAAATTAGAATTTTATAAGCTATAAGATCCACTCATTAGAAAAGTGATATCTGACTTTGGAAACAACCCTATTATGGCGCAATAAAGCTTTGCTCAAAGTTTTATAGTCTACATGTAGTTTTATATCATCATTCTTTTTTCTATTGAGAGGTAGCACGATTGGTGATGTATGTTCCATAATTGTAATGGACAATAATAATTTTGGACAAAACATTGTGAAAAGAGAGGAAACAAAACTGTTGTTTTGCTTCGTTTTTCAAACGAGAGAAAAAGAGAAACATAAACAAAGACAGAAATAGCAAAGCCGTATCTTCAATTTATATGAATAGCTGTGAATTCGATCTCGTGTGTTTCCACTTTGTTTGTATTTATAATTATATGGTGCTCATTTCACGAGCACTTTGCTTCCTGTTAGGAAATGTATTTGCTTCCTCATAGAGGAAGCATTAATTATTTTTTTCAATAATAGACAAACCAAAGTCTTCATTTTGCTCAATTTAAAAATAGAAATTTACAAAAAAAAAAAAAAACAAAGTTACCAAATAATACAAAAAAAGTTTTAAATACGAAGACAAATCAGACAAATCAAATCTTGTATTGAAAATGATAATTTTTTGAGCTGGAAAAGGGAAAGGAAAAGTTCGGTCGCACCGTATCCCTTTCCCAGCTTTATGATTTCTTTACAAAAATTGTCAGAATTAATCTATTTGGAAATTTATGATCGAAAAGTCTTTTCCATTCCTGCGTCAACTTTGAATTATGTCGATGAAAAAAGTTTTTCTGTTTAAAACTGATGATTCAGATATTATAAATGAGCATAACTTCCATAATCTTCAATAAAGTGTATTATTATTATTATTTTTATTATAGATCAATCTATTTTCCTCGAACAAAGAAATCTTTTCCGTTCTTGCATCAATTTTGAATTATGTTAGTGAAGAAAGTTTTACTATAAAAAAACGTGTTTTCGAATATTATGCATTACCATAGCTTCCTTACTCTTCAATCAAATTTATCAATATTATAGGTCAACCGATTCAATTTAAATCAACACATTTTTTCTATTCTCGCATCAACTTTGAATTATGAAAATAAGAAAACTTTTACTTTAAAAAACGAATTTAAAAATATATAAATTACCATAACTTCTCTACTCTTCAATAAAATGTATTAATATTGTAGGTCAATCGATTCGTCTCGAACCAAGAAATCTTTTATATTCTTGCATCAACTTTGAATTATGCTAATGAAAAAGTTTCACTATAAAAAAGCCGTATTTTAAAGTATTATGCATCACCAGAGTTTCCTCACTCTTCAACAAAATGTGTAAATATTATAGGTCAATCGATTCGTCTCGAATCGACACATATTTTCTGTTCTTGCATGAACTTTGAATTATGTTAATGAAAAAAGTTTTACTATAAAAAACCGATTTTCAAAATATAAAAATTGCCATAACTTCCGTACTCTTCAATAAAATGTATTCATATTATATGTCAATCGATTCGTCTCGAGCCAAAGAATCTTTTATATCCTTACATAAATTTTGAATTATGCTCATGAAAAAAGTTTTACTATGAAAAACCGATTTTTAAAATATTTTAAAAATATATTATCACAAAAAAGCGTGACATCCACACATCCACACATCCACACTCACACACATCCGGACAATTGCTTAGGACATTGTATTAGACATTTTTAAATTAGGGAGGGTTTAATGAAATGAATTTGAAAATTTTGGAAAATGTTACCATTAAAAAGCTTCCTCTATGAGAAAGCAAAAGAACTAAAAATTATTAGCAATCATTTAAAAATTGAAATGTTACCTACTGCTGTTTATAACTAATTAAATGTAAGTAGAAGTTATACTAATATAATATAATTAGTTAAGATTTTAAAGAATTAATAAGAAAATTTCACCAATTTCACAAAAAATTAGTAGATCAACTATTAGCAATATAAGTTATCCATCGTTGTAAATTTGAAAATAGAAAAATTCGGTAAATTTGTTTTTGTTAAATTAAAAGCTAGATAAAATTACAAAGACTACACAGTTAAATTAGTTAAAATCAATTGAATGTCCATTTTCGACCTGGTGCTATGACTTTATGGTATATTCAATTAACAAAAAAAAAAAAAAAAGAAACAGCAACTAGATCTTCTTTCGAAAAATGGACTTGTTGGTCATCTTTTTTGTCAAAAATGCAACTGCTTGGTTACAAATTAATCTGGCTTGGTAAAAGATTCAACTGTTTTTTTGAAAAATTGTCTCATTTGGTTAATAAATCAACTACTTGGTTTACAATTGAACCACATTTTAAAACATTTATTTCCTTTTGTTGAAGATTCACAATAAATAATAAAATTATGCTTTCGGCTTGAAAATTCAATTCTTTCATAGATAATGCATCCATTTGACTTAAAAATTCAACAGTTTGGTTGAAATGTTAATTATTTGATGGAAAATTAATCTTTTTGGTTTAAAATTTAGCTACTCGATTGAAAGTTCAACCACTTTATTAAAAATAAACTTATTTAAGATTCACCACTTTGGTTGAAAATGTAACTTTCTTGTTAAAAATTCGTGCTTCTTCTTTATTGGAGATTAAGTTTTTCATCTGAAAATTAAAAAATGTAACCATTCCATTTTTTGATGAGAATTTATCCTTTATAAGTTGAAGACTGAACTATTTGATGGAATATCGTCTTTTCTGGTTTAATTAAACTGGTTCAAAATTCTGTTTTTGTTGTTGTTAAAACACACATATTATAAACTAAAAATTTGAAGATTCCATTGTTGGTTTAAAAAATCTATTTTTTAGTTGAAAATTGAAATATTTGGTTCAAAATTCATCTTTCTTGGTTGGCAATGAACTTTTGTGGACAATTCCATTTTTTGAGTAGAAAATTCAACCCAGAGTGTATAATAAATTATCAATCAAAATTGAAATAGTTCAATTTTCAGATAAAAAGAATTAATTTTCGACAAAACTAAAAAACAAATTTTCAATTAAGTAGTTGATTTTTCAACAAAAAAGATGAATTACCAACCAAATAATTAAATTTGCAACAACAAAAAATAGACAAATTTTCAACAAAAGATTCAGATGCTCAACTAAAACAGATTAATTTACAAACAACCCGATATTTACTAAACTTATATTTATTTTATTTTATTTTAAAGGTTGAACATCAATTATCATTCTTATAAGAACTTAGATATATTTACATTATAGATTGTTTCCTCACAGGCAATTGAAGGTGGTTTGCAATTTATGAATAATGTGGAGCAAAGAGTTATTGATGGCCAATTAGAAAAATAAAATTTTTTTTGGATAGCACTGCCGAATGACTTTACATGACATTAAAATCAACTATTGATTTGACGCAATCTTTAATATTAGAATTCGATTGTAAATATATTCTTATAGGAGAGATGAATCAGGATCCTCTGGAGGTGATCATTCTTCGATTTGAATTTCTTTTTATTCTTGCAACATGTAATAATTTATTGATATTATCAATATTTTCTATAGACACATCAAATGGAATTATGCACGGATCACGCTGACACTCTTGGGACCAGAAGTTACGAAAAGAATTCCCGTTCCTTTTCCTAATTTCATTCAAAACCTTAGTCCATCACATTTTCATTTTTTTATCTCATTTTTCATATTTACCTATTTTCATTTTCTTTTTTTCCCCAATGAATTTACAGGCTTTATGAGATCAAAATCGCTTCTTCAAAGAACTTCAGATATTCAAGAGGCAAAGTCTATGTGACAAATTTATTCAACAACCTTTCTTGGAAAAGGGCGTCCTAATGAATGTAAAAATTTGGACTGATAAATTACAATTGTTATCATGTATTCCTTTTATTTGTAGAGGTTCTTGGAAAACGTACGCTTGGCTGGAGGCTCTAACGACCATCCAGCAATTCTAACTTTCCTCCAGATATACAAGATATTGACCCTCTTCAGCATCCTGAAATCCCGAAAATTGGGAAATTGTTCCACCTCGATTGTTAATGATCCTCTTACTTCCACTACTCCTTTTATGTCCATATCTCGAATTGCAGAAATGTATGAGAATAATAATAATCAGAACAAATCGAAGGCTTTGAAAGGAGAGTTTCTAATTTTATTTTTTATTACTGGGACATACGATTCAATTCAATTCAATTTTGACAATTACCCAAATAAGATTTTATTCAGATACACAGCATGTCACATATTTTTTGATTTGTTTTATGAACATTCTTTGAACATTCCCTCATAAGCTACTTCAAATATTTTATGTTGACTTTGCGACCGAGCCGTGAACAAAATCTCATATATTGTCAAACGCACAGTAACACGAGTGTCACAATAAACCCCGTTTGCCATATCTCTTGGGAAGTCCACATGTCCTCGGTTGTTCGCCCGCTGAAACCAATAATAATGCATCATACTCTTAGTTTTTAATTCAATTGTACACCTCACAGTAAACCAAAAAAGACCAAAAATATAAACTATATATTCTTCCATGATGAGGAAATATAGAAAATACCCTTCTTTATTGTAAAGGAATTCTGCTACAATTTGAACGCTATTCATGAAGCATTTAAATTTTACACTTGCGCATTTCAAAATTAGAACATATATATTGTATACCATGAAATGATTCGAAAAATGTCCCGTTCCAAATCATATTATTCAACATTTTATCATTAAAGATTGTTTAATAATTCTTGGAAATTTTAACAACTTAAAATTAAAAACGTATAAAAATCAAATTCGACGAAACATTTTAATTGTATTCGTAATTATTAAAAATTGAGTCTTTTCACCTTGCCACTTTGAATGTCACATGATGATGCAGAACGTCTTTTCATTAACATCAATTTGTTGAAAAAAGTTTTCGCCAAATTTCTAATGTCCTTGTCATCATCATAGGTAGTGCATCTATCAAAACGTGTATTTTCTGATGAATGATCACCATCGGGGTAGTCTATTGAAAAGTCCATCTAGAAATGCAATCATTATTATACAACAGTACTGAAATAGATGAATTTTTTATGTCTGGGAACGTTCTCGAAATTCTGAAATAAATACATGAGAAGAAATTGTTTAAAATATTTGTATACCGGAAGCTGTTGGGAACTCGAGCTATCTACTAGTTTTTTCCAAGTCAAGATAATATCTCTGGTATCTTTTATTATTTCCGTGTCGATATCTTCTGCTTGAAGGAATGAATTTTGCTTTTCATTATCATTCAGGTAGAAATAAGTTCTTGTTATATCAACTTTGAACGCCATCTAGAAAAATTTTTCTCATCATCAGATACTCTCCGTTTTTATTTAATGTATAAAATACTCACACCGAGGGCAAAATATGCCATCAAAAGTAAAATATTTTTAAACATATTTGAGAGCTGGCGCAGTAACTTAAAAAACTTTTGAAAATTGTGCTTAATATTTTTTCCTTGTGGATTTTATACGCTATTGTGGAACAAAATAACCGGCTCCATATCTAATAACAGGCTCAATATCGGTGCTTCGGTCGACAACGACCAATAATTGGTTTTAAAGTTCCGCATTTTACGTATTATCATAACTGATAAAAAGGTACAGTTTTTGTAATGCTTAGGAAACCGTATGGAAGGAAAATAATATTTATAATTATTACGCAGCAAATTATAAAATTAATAAATAAATTCTCTGATACAATTATTACATCTTATTTTTTTTGCAATAATTGCAGATGCAGAACTAAAATTCTCTGCATTGAGGCAAAAGCGACTATGTATATGAACTATGTAAAAGTACTGAAGATGAAATAATAAAATATATAGTATTATATATATTATTCATTAATAATAATAATAATAATAATAAATAAAAATACTACCATATGAAAATATTATATGTGTCTGTCGTCCTTGTCGGTGTAGCTTGTAGACACGGTAACTTTAGGAGGAGACATGTTTTTTTTTGATTAGACGCATTTTTTCCGATTAAGTCATGAAAATTGACATTGAAAATAAAAACTACTTTTGGTAGGACGCGTAGTTTTTGCTTGAATAGTAAAAAATGACATAAAAAAATTAAAATTGTTCGTGAAACGACACCAGATACGAAAAAAATGGATCAAAAAAAGTTGTTGATCGAAAGAAAATCCACAAAGTTATGAATTATTTCTTGACGGGACGCTCAATTTTTGTTTTAATAGTAAAGAATGAAGAAATTAAAATTTCAAGAACAACGACATGACCTACACTAGATACCAAAAAAATTAATAGAAAAAAGTTGTTCATCAAAAAAAGATCGACTTTGTTAAAAATGATTTTTTTATAGGATGCGTAGTTTTCGATATAATTGTAACAAAATCGTTCAAAATAGTCAAGGAAGCTTGGATGCGTAACCAAATTTGATAAATCTTAAATAATTTATAGAGATTCTTGTAGTTCTCGATATTAATCGGGGATAAAAGTTTTGTATTTAATATATAAAGTTTAAGTAAGAAAGCATATTCAATCATGTTTCCCATGATTTCATTATATTTATTTTTGAGGAAAATTGTAATTTTTTTTATTCCAGTCATGCTCATTTTTTGACATTCAAGATATAGTTTCTGGAAAATGTTTTTTTTTCTGTTCTTCCCGATTGGTTGAAATTGAAAATTTTAAGGTTTAAAATTAGAAGAAAATTAAAATTATATAGATAGAAGCAGTTTTTTCCTTCAACACGGAAAAATGAATAATTTACTAATCAAAATTAAAAGTGTTACGTGCCATTAAATATTTTACAGTTTAGTTTTCCATTGATTTTCAAGAAAAATGTGATGTAATCAAAACTTCCGCAAAATAAGCAGTAACAGTATATTATATCATTTTAACATGACATTTTCGTATTTGATATTAGCATATTTTTATATATTCCGTAGTAAAATCTGAGACAGGAAACATTATTAGAGAAATTATTAAACTATACAAAACAATCATAAGTAGTTCATATCTAAAATAATATAAATGAATACATTTTTCTGTAAAATTCCTATGCTCTTCAGAAACCTGAATAGGAATGTGACGCACTCTATATAGAAAATTCTGGTTAGTGCTATCTAGTTAGTGCATATTACTCCGAAAAATATACTTTCAGTTTCAATTAATAATTGTATTGATACGAGGCTGCAAAATACAAAAATCTGCAATAGATTTTGTTTTATTTATAAAAAAATATTTGTATTTCGTATTTATTCAAAAAAGTCCCTAGGGCTAAATAGCCCTCTAAGGAACAGGATACACTGATCGGTAGTATACTTGATGAATCTTATAATTCAATCTATAAACTAACTTAAATAAGCAGGGTCGACCTCAGAGTAAGTATCAGATTAGTGATAAGATTATTTCGTTGTAATTAAAATCGAGTGATTAATTAATTAGTAGCTCTCTGTGCATGTTAAGGTATAAATGAAGAATGACAAACTGTATGCATAAGAAATAAATATTTGTAAAAGTTAATGAATATGGAAAGAGATTCGAAGATGAAATATTCGAGAACTAAAAATGATACTTTACCAGTGAGTTATTTCAAGAGTACTATGTACTATGTTTAGCACGAAAACCTGATTGCATCGGGTCAATGGCCTTAGATAATTCAAGAAATCTGCAAAGTTGTAAGTGAACAATTTTTTCGAGTGGTTTAGAGAGTGCACATAAAATAGAAATTGGCCGGAAGTCTTTCGGGGTAACAGGTTTGGAAATTTTGGGAATTGGGCAAATAACAGCCTTTTTCCAGATATTTGGGAAGATACTGACCTGAAGGGAAGCATTATAAATATGCAATAGGATAGGAAAGATAATTGGAAGGGCAAGTTTAATCATTTTGATTGATATTCCATCAGTCCCAATAGCATTTGATTTGATTTCAAGTGTTTTTTCAAAAAATATTTCAGGCGTGATGTCATCGAAAAAGAAGTCAGAGTCATTAAATGATGAATTAAGACAGGTAGTGGAAGATGATGGTGTTAAGTTTGGAACTGGGAATGTAAAAAAGTCTTTAAAAAGTCATCAGGCGAAAAATTACTATCTATAAATTCATGCTTGGGCGGAATTAGGTGTATACGTCTAAGAAGATTATACTGCTTTTTGTTCTTTTTGCAAGTCGGCGCTTGCCATCACGTTCCCTTATCAGATTTTTAATTTCAGATGTAATCCAGGGGGCAGCTTTATCAAAGTTTTTAGGAACATGTAGCGGAGAAAATTTGTTAAACGCGGTTACTAGGTAGTTAGTCAGAGCGTTGATTTTATTATTTTTATCTGCATCTAGTAATATTTTTTCCCAATCGTATGTCATTAGATGTTCGTGGAATTTATGTTCATCAATTTTAGAAAGATTCCGCATTAGTCTTTGGGTTGACTTCGAGTTTAAATAAAAACAAAATTTAAAGGTGATTTTAATCAAGTCGTCATTAGAGAGAAAAGGAATAGCATGTTGTTCGTGAGAGACAACCTTATCAATACCGTCCACAATCATTAAGTCAAAACGAGTACTGGAATGATCAGTATGATGAGTGGAATCATGAGGTACAATCGAGAGTCCCGAAGAGTATACCAAGGATGTTAGATATTTAGAACGATTGAAAGTAAGATTTAAGTTAGTGTTAAAATCTCCAGTAAGTATAATGTTATTAAAGTTAGGAATAAGTGAAAAAATTATCGATTCTAGCTCAGTGCCATAATTGGCAGCAGAGTTGGTATTAGCTGCCGTAGAGGTGGCACTAGTAGTCGAAAAACTATATCCCTTGCAGTCATACTCAATCTGTCCTTTTTTAAGTTGTTCAAAAGTTTTTTTTGTGATACCAACATTAGCACATGTCAAATGGAAGAGATTGCCACACTTTATACAGGCTGAAACCTCAGGGTCACCTCTTGAAATCACTACGTTGCACTCCGGACACGCTCCCATGGTATGGTAATTGAAACGTAATAAAAATGACTTTTTTGAAGAAGCTTGCACCGATTAGAAACAATTAAACAAATTAACAAAAAGTAAGAAGTCAAAAACAAACCGGCCACAAGCACTTTCATGACGCACCAATTTTATATACAGAAAAATCTGTGATTCTCAAGGAATCCCAGAAAACTGAAGCGGAGCGAATCGAGGCACGTCCGTAACCGACGGCTGCACAAGACAGAAAGTTAATCTATTCAATTATTTCAAGTTATTCATAACCTACCATGAAATCATGTAAGAAAAGGAAGATAATAAAATAAAATAAATGATTGTCATACAACCACATGTTCCGTTTTAATGACAATATTTACTATAATTCAATAAAAATTTCAGTTTGACTTCAGTATTAAGAATAGTCGTTCGCTTAGGTTTCAATTAACCTATTTCAAATTGTTCAAAAAATTTTAATTGGGCTTCAAAGGATGCCTCAGAATCATTTCTTAGATCATTCAATTGTTTTTCATCTATTAAGCTATTTCAATACTTATTAATTCTTCAATTTCTTCTAAGACGGTTTTCACTCTTCCAATTTTTTCTCTTTTTGCAAGATTTAGTGCAAATTTACATGAAATAGCTGGGTCTCAAATTAACGAATATCGCACCGTATTATCAGGAACTTCAAGCTATGAAATATTATCTCGCGCCTCATCATAAAGTGTAATACGAACTTTCAGTTTTCCTAAAACAGTTCAATTAGAACAATTAATTCCTGCATAATCTGGATCTCAAAAAGTGATCTCTTTAACATAATGATGATATATGTATTTCGTTTCAATAAAACTCACCGACATACCAGAATTTAATGCACACTCTAATTCAATTCGCTTCCCTTCCTCAATATCCGCGTCGAATTCCTTGACAGATTTTCTATTCATTGGAAAACTTTCAGAGACAAAATTGACAAGATCATTCTTCTTGAGACAAGTCTTGGCAAAGTGAACCGGACATTGCAGCTGTAACATGTTGTGTTCTTCAGCTGCAGACATTCATTTGAAGTGAGTCCTAGATTTCGACAGTTTTGACATCTAAATGTAGGTTTGGATGTAGCTTTCAAGTCAGACGATTTTCAATAAATCCTTGAAATAGCCTTCCACAGCTCAGAATGAAGATTGATTTCATGAAATACTTCCAATAATTCAGATGACGTTTTGAAAGACCTCTTACGCGCTTGATTTTTCAACTGCAAATCTGGAACTCCACCAATCATATAATCCACTACCTCTTCATTGTCCACTAGTGTTTGATTAACTAGGTGTCTTGCCGCAAGTAACTTTACGTGTGTATTATCTGTGTTTAGCGAATGAATGAAAATTACCGTACAGGAACCTCGGAGGATCCTAGAGATCCTAGTATATTTCAAATTAATACTCAGAAAATTATAAAATTAATCAATATATTCTCTCATACAATGATTACATCTTCTTTTTTTTATGTAGTGCTGAAATTCTTTGCATTGAGGAAAAAGCAGCTATGACTATGAACTATGTAAAAATAAATTAGAAAATTAATTAATATTCTCTGATACAATTATTTCATTTTTATATTATCATCTCAAGGATTAGGTTTTGGTTCTTTGCAAATGTAGGATGACTAATGCCCAGATATTACAAGATTTGTCTTTTAAAGTATTTATTAATCAAAGAGAACTTGAGTGAATACAAAATATGATCTAATGCCCATGACAGGAACTGACTAATTATGGAAACAGACTTTCGTTTTTAATAACGCTAACGCTCATTTCTTTTTTTTAAAGAACAATATTTGAATTTCAGCAGTCTTATGTTATGAAAAATTATCCTACAACTGGGCCAACCTGAAACGTCATTCGCTTCGGATGGCTATTTAATAAAAATTATCCTGCAACTCGGCCAACCTGAAACTTCATTTGTCTCGGATGACTATTTACCCGAAACCCGCGGCTTAATATATTCTGCGCAAGTACTTGTTGATAAAGGACCATCGCCGTCGCTTACTTTCTTAACATTATCCGTATCGTTAGGCTTAGATTTAACAATTTCATAAGGGCCCAAGTATTTAATTCGCAGTTTTCGACCTAGCATCATCTGGGTGCGTTTGATGGCGATAAGATCCTCTACATATTTGGAAGGTATTCGACGTCGTAGGTTGTAGGTTTTCCTATTTTCTTCTTGAACTTTTGATATCTGCAGTTTTGCTTGGTGACGCAAATCCTTCCGAGAATTTTAGAACTGACATTGCCACTCGGATTCTGAAATTTCTTTCAGCTTAACATTTTCACAGTTGCAGTTTATTGACGTGTTGGTAACACTTCCCAGGATTAGCAATAGAAATCTTCGTTGAAGCTGGTATAATGACACGGTTGATCCTCAAAACCTGTCCGTTTGCTCTTGGCAAACCGTCGTGATGCGGTTGTGATAAATTCTTTCTCGCTCACAATATTCCTCAAACTCTTGAGATTTGAAGGCAGTACCTTTATCAGAAATAATTCCAGACAGATATTCGAAAATAAACATTTGCCTTTCTAGTCTCTCGATAACTTCTCGAGTGCTTGTTGATCTCGTGAGGTACAACCAGACAAACTTAGAGAAAGCATCGATGACTACAAAAATGTGGTTGTACTCAGTGGCGGCGTAGCATGGGTTGCCACCCGGGGCGGTTGCTGTGTGGCACTTTGGTTTTGTCACCCCTATTCCCACTTATTGGCACCCCTTGGTGCTTGGCATCGGGGCTGGCACCCGGGGCGGACCGCCCCCCCTTACGTCGCCACTGGTTGTACTGCTTACTCGTCGATTCAAGTGGTCCCAGATGATACACGTGATAAGCGTGCAATGGAAGATCGGTCTTCTCAGTGGTGTTGAGAAAACCCCCTTTTCGTCCTGCTTTGCGACTAGCAACCAAACAGGAAACACAATTGCAGATAATCTTGTTGACGTTCTCTGTCGAAGAGGCGATATAATAATCTCTTTTGATGATTTCCTCTGTTCGTTTGGTGGCAAAGTGTCGTCTCTGATGTGCTGAACGAATTATCTCATCTTCCATACAGCAAGGGATGGCTAATAGATTGTCCCCATTGGTGAACTTATAAAGCACACCATTGCGCATCACATATCCGCCATCTGGCTTTTCATTAAGAAAACAAGTAATAGCCTGAATTTGTGGATCGCTCTGTTGAGCCCTCTTGATTCTTGCAATGATGTCATCAGTTTCAATCGTCATAATCAGAGAATAGTGGCTTAAAGCATCAATATGCTTCATTCTGATGCCAAGCCTATGTTCAATTTTGTACTCATAATTCTCAAGGAGTTCCGCCCACCTTGAAATCTTCGTTGATATTTCCTTCTTCTGCATGTTTTGCTGAGAGGCTTTACAATCAGTAACAATCTTGAAGGAAGTACCCAGAAGAAACACGAGTAGTTTCTCTGAAGCATAAACAATAGCTAATACTTCTAACTCATGACTAGTATATCTCTGCTCGAAAGGCAAAATCTTATGACTTAATTAATGAGTTGGGTGTAATATCCCGTCGCTGGGTGAATGCTGTAACAAAATTGCAGCTATACTATCTTTAGATGCATCAGTATGCAGTTCTGTCTCATGCGCACGATCAAAGAACTTCAATACTGGCTCATCAGCTAACTTCTCTTTCAGTGCACTGAAAGCCTTTTGCTCGTCTGGCCCGAATTGAAATTCTTTGTCCTTCCTAAGCAAGACGCTTAACGGTTTCGGCAACAAAGAATTTATGAATTTTCTAAGGTAACCGGTCAAACCGAGAAAACTCTGGACGTCTTCAATTGACGTAGGTAAAGGAAAATTTAACACGGCCGCAACCTTTTCAGATGGAGGATAAATTCCCTTGTTATGATGATCTGACCTAGGAATTCAATCCGCGGCTTTATCAGATGACACTTCTTCTTATTTATCGCAAGATCATATTCGCTAGCGACCTCCAATGTTATCCGCAGGTTCCTGAGAGCCTCTTGAGCGTCTTTTGCCAAGATAGCAATATCGTCAAAATAAACCAACACGATTCCTTGGTTAACTAATGGACAGAAAATATAGATAATGAACTGCTGAAAACCCGATGGTGAATTACAGAGTCCAAATGCAGCTTTTAGAAAAACGTACTGCCCCTTTTGAGTCACGAAAGATGTAAAATTACGACTTTGTTGATCAACACTGACATGGAAAACCCCATTTTTCAAGTCCAAAGTACTAAATATCTTTGAATCTTTTCTGGCATCTATTTGACATTTAATTAGCGGAATTGGATATTTATCCTTTTCAATAAGCCGATTGATTCATCGATAATCAATGCAAATTCGGGGGGTACCGTCCTTATTTTTTATCACAACTACAGGACTCGCAAATTCAGAAAAGCATGGCTTAAATATTCCATTCTTGACCCATGCATCTACCTGTCTTTCTACGATTTCACGCTCAGGAACTGGTGAATGTCGCGGTCTACTAAAAATAGGTTTGTTCTCTTTCAAAATTATGCTTAAAGTAATATCAGTGCTCTTTGATTCCATCGGCTTATAATTTAACAAAAGATCTTCAGCTTGCTTACATGCCAAAACTTCATCGTTGAATCCAATATTACATTCGTTTTTGTCGGATAACGTAATATTTCCTAGGGAAAAGGTGGGTGCATACTTAATAATCTTAGTACCGTTTCGATTAGCTATGACTTCTGCCAGCTGAATGATATGGCGACCAATGAGACATTGCATTGGCATAAAGTTTATTGGTGCTACATGCAAATCTAAATCGTCGGTTATAACCTCTGCTTGGGAAAAAAACCACTAGTTTCTACTTTTTCACCTCCAAATCCGACAGTTTTGCATTTTGATTCGCTCCACTTTACCGCTTTCATATTCTCAAAGATATCTTACCGCAAAAGGCTAAGTGCGCTTCCAGTATCTACTAGCGCTACAACCTTTACGTTTTCTACATTTATTTCTTAATATCATTCATTACCTTTTTCGGAACGGACAAAATTCACGCGTGCTTCGAAGCTCGACTCACTGGATACATTTTCCGTTTTTCATTTCACAGCAATGTGCCCGAATTCGTTACATCGGAAGCATTCCATACCCCGATCTTTATTTTTACAATCTTTAGATAAGTGCCCTGCTCCTCCGCAATTGAAAGAACGCGAAGCTTTATTTGTAGGTTATCCTGACTTTTTCTCTTTTACGGAATCTTTCACACTATCTCATTTTCTAATCAGCTGAGAATTAAACCCTGGTTTGACCTTAGAATTATTTCATAAGTCCTTAGTCTTTCTTTTAATTCACCAATAGTTCCAGCGCCGTATATAATTGCTTTATTACTAGAGCAGTCACCTGAACCATCAATTACATAATCGAATAAGGAATCAGTTTTAGTGTTACCCCGAGATGCTATCTCTCGCATAATTAAAAAATATTCATAAATAGATTTCGATTCCTTAATTGCTCTTTGAACAGCATTGTGTGTAATTTAGCGTTTGATATATTTGTAGAAAATTCTTTGATTAAGGCCGTCCTTAGTTTTGCCCACGATATAAGTTCCGACTCGCTTTGAATAAAATGCTTTGCTAACCCCTTCAATGATCTTTTCACGAAAACAACCTTTTCTTAACCTGTCCAATTAAACAACAAGGAAGAATTTTTAAAATTAGCTAACCAGCGTTCTACAGGAAAATTATCATTATCATCAAATTCCCGAATTGTTTCTTCAATATCTCGGAATCCCATAGAAAATTTGACAGATTGTAATCCTCGCGAATTATGCGGTGTACTTGCCTGATCAAACTCTCCGTCTTTATTTTCTAACTGTGTCCTGGCAACACATTAGCTTCGTGCTTCCCTGCGCTCATGGTCATCACCGTCATCGTCTTGTCGAGATCCGTCATCCCTATCGTCTTGTTCATCCTCTGTGTCACTTTCGTAATTTAAATTAACTGACGAATTTATGTCCTTCAAACACCGAATAATATTCTGCCTCAACTGTTCCTCATTGCCACGATAGATCAATCCTAAAACATTACATATTGACGTTAGATCACCAACCGAAAGCAAACCTGAATACTCTAGCTCATCGCGAAATTCCGCTGAATTATAGCTGAATGTAAATCCTGAAAATGCACACAATTTGCTATGGGTTTTTCGGTCTCCCTCTTCCTCACATATTAATTTATAGAAATGGAAGCTTCTAATGTGTCTCCTGACGGTTTACATTTTTCTTGTATCTCTTCCCTATTCCTTCACACCAGGGCTCTCCAGAAGGCAGTTGGTGACTGCAACGACTGCCAATTGGCAGTCGCTGGACTAGGTTAAACAGGCCCTCATAAATCTTGTCGTTGGACTGGTCCCTAGTCCTTCACGGTCATTATACCTTCTTCTGGAATAAAATGTATTTTGAATTTGAGTACAAAAAAAATCAGACCGCTCGGTGTGAAGGACGCCGAGGCGTAATTTACCGTGACCGTAACCCTTCGCTCAATTCCTGGAAAACAAAGAAAAAAATGACAAACTAAAAAGGTGGCAGCCATGCACTTGTCGTGGCAGTCAGCACTTGCTGAAAGTGGTGAGCCCTGCTTCACACACACTCCCCACGCACTTACTTGGTGGTGGGAGGGGGACCTACAGTTTAAGGTGGGTTCCGAACCACCAATAACAGCAGCCTTAAGTACTTATGTTAGAGAACCTTTTTCTCTAGAGGTATCGGTCCCACGACTCTCCGGAGATGAACAACTGCCTTGCTAGGCTAGTATTCACCGCATGGGCCACCAAGGCTCTTCAAGAGTACGAGGCGGGAATCGAACCCGCAAGCCAACGGAGTTGGTTCAAAGCCTACGCCTTAACCCCCACGACCATCGTCCCACTTAAATATTAATTTATATAAATCGCATATTGAGCTTCGAGGAGCAGTTTTTAACTGATTCGTATTTCTTTCAGTATCCACTAACTTCTCGATATTCTTTTTTTATAGTCAAAATTCAAAATCAGGTGATTGAAACAAGAAAGTTGAATTGGCATCGTAAATTTACATCGAAATATACTTATCATTTACTCATTTTAAAATACTAGTCATAGAATCTCGTGTTCGTACTTTGCCGTCTTCGTCTGAATAAAAAAGGCCGTCTACCATTCACGTCTTTGATGCTTCAAAAATCATCGTCTATCATTTACGTCTTTAATGCGGAGCAAATTCGTCTTTCCTTTTAAACATAAAGTTTTTCGTCTCCAATATTTCAGCTTTCAAAAGTCTATTGCATTGTTTCTGATTATGCGATCAATTCTTCTTGCGACTTGAAAGTTATCCACTCTCACGACTTTTTGTCATCTTGTCTCAATCCAAGCACTCTTTGCCAAACTTTTTTTTAAATAACGCTAACGCTAATTTTTCTTTTAAAGAACAATATCTAGATTTCAGCAATCGACTTTGTTAAAAATTATTTCTTGATTGGACGCGTAGTTTTTCATGTAATTGTAACAAAATCGTTCGAAACAGTCAAGGAATCTTGGAAGGGTGACAAAATTTTATAAATCTTAGATGATTTATAATAAAAGATTTCAAGCTCTTCAGTACTAAATGCAAACAATTCTTGTAGTTCCCGATAATAGTCGGCAAAAAAAGTTTTTTGTTCGATATACATGGTGTCTTTTTACCCTGAGACATCGGAATATTAAAAAATATGCATATTATGAAAAAAATAGCCAGAATAAAAACTTTCTATTTTCGAGGGGAAACAGCGAATTTGAGAAAATCCCCCCCCCCCCTCCCAGGAGGCAAAAGTGTGGGTAACTTTGTAATTCCAGTTGGGAACACCAATTTTTTATCACAGATTCAGATTCTTATTTATGAAAGACGTAAGCTTTATTCGTAATTATTTTTTGGATTCACGAAAAAGAAAACCCAACCGCCCCTTCCTCCTGGGGGTGGTGTGGGTTTTTTTAAAGTCGCCTCTCCCCTCGGAAATCGAAAGTTTTCATTACGGATATTTTAATTTCTCTTCTCCACAATTGGTTGAAACTAAAAATCTTAACGTTTAAAATGAGAAGAAAATTTAAATTATTTAGATAAAAGCAGTTTTTTCCCTCATCACGGGAAAATGAATAATTTACTATGCAAAATTAATAATGTTACGTGTCATTAAATATTTTACTGTTTAGTTTTTAATTGAGTTTCAAGAAAAATGTGGTGTAATCAAAATTTGCGCAAAATGAGCAGTAATAGTACCTATAATACATTATTTTAACATGACATTTTCGTATTTGTGACTAGCAATTTAAGCTAAATTCTGTAGTAAAATCTGAGGCAGAAAAATTATTAGAGGAATTATCAAACCATACAAAATAATTATGAGTAGTTTGTATCTGAAATAATATAACCGAATAACTTTGCGTGTAAAATTTCTATTATCTTTAGAAACCAAAATAGGAATGTGACGCACTCTATATAAATACTTCCGATTAGTGCTATCTAAGTAATTAGAGTTACGGTTTTCAGGCGAATTGTATTTGTTTTTCTTCACTTAAAAATAAAAGGAAATATTCAAGAATTTATAAAAAGCATATCACTTCGAAACATATTTTTAATCTCAATGAATAATTGTATTAATATGAGGCTGCAAAATACAAAATACTGCAATAGATTTTGTTTTATTTATGGAAAAATAGTTTAATGTTATCTAGTATTTGTTATTTTTAACCTTCCACAAAACCATGAAAGAAATGAATCTTAACTTTTGAATCGTAATACTTTTTCCCTTCTAAAGCATCAAGTTGATCTTCAATTAATGGTAAAGAATAATTATAACGCAATAAAGCTTTGTTCAAAGTTATATAGTCTACATGTACTTTTATTTCATCATTCTGTTTTCTATGAATAGCACGATTGGGGATGTAAATTCGGATTCACTCGAACAAATTATTTCTCTTTGAATCAAATTCTTTATAATTTTTGTTAACTTAATTTTCTCGTCAAAAGAGATTCGTCCAATAGGTTTACCTTAGTTTTAAGAACTGTCGTTTGTTTAGATTCTAATTAATCTACTTCGAATTGATAGAAAAAATTGTATTGAGCTTCAAAGGATGCCCCAGAATTTGCCATCTTTTACCATCATTTATCATCTCCTATGATGATACAGATTCCTATTAAAATTAGATTTGTATGTAATATCTTCCTGAATTAAGCGTATATCAGAAAAAGAGAATCTTACTCTGATTTCTCTGTAGCTCAATTGGTTAGAGCACCTGACCGGAAATCAGTTGATCTGGTGTTCGAATCCCAGCGGAGTGAAAGGAGAAGTACTTTTTTCTGAATAAATTTAATATAAGAAAGTTTAATTTATTATTGACTTTTTTTAAATTTAAATTGTTCCAACCGCCAAAGTAACTACCAATGGTGAGTCGACGATCCAGGTGTACCGAATCGTGGACCAGGCGGTTCAATACGTCATCTACAAGATTTTTTCGAAAGCTAATTTTGTTCAATAACCAAAACAGTTCCAGATGGTAAGTCGACGACTCGGTTGCATCAGATAGTCCATAAAATTTCTGGAAAAATTAGTTGTCCTAAAATTGACATATTCTCGCGTACCTGAGATTCTATTGAAGTGACTTCAAACCAATGGTGCAAAAACCAAGAATGTTTTTCTTGATTTTGTGTCTGCGATGTCTTCTCATTATCTTTCAAAAAAAGAACTTTGCTGCAACCGTTTTAAAAAATAAACAACATTTTTGATTTCAAAAAATCAAATAACCCCATTTTTTTCGTAAACGAAGCGAGATATGAAAAAAATTAACCGAGAACAATTATTCCTCGGAGAAATTTATATAAAAACCCCTTCATAATTGGTAATCTGACTTCGTTTACTTGAAAGAACATATTTTCTCGATGTCAATATAAATTTATTTTTTGCTTATTTCCTTCACTTGGTATTATTGTTCAAAGTAGGAAAACTAGGAATGTAATACCCACACTTTTGTTAAGACTCAGAACTTTTTATCCTAAGCATATAACAGTCTTCAAACAGAATCTGGTACAAGACACGGGAAAGCGAATTAATACTCTTTAAATGAGAAAATAATATTTTTTAAGATACCGAAGTGAGTTCGACTCACCATTGGTAGTAATTTTAGCTTTTGGCACAATTTAAATTTTGAAAAAGTTCTCGTAGTACACGTGCTGAAAGACCTAGTGCGCGATCCAGCGCACCCGGATCGTCAACGCACAATTGGTAGTTATTTTGGCTGTTGCGACAATTTAAATTTCAAGAAAGTTCTTGTAGAATATGGGGTAAACGACCTAGTGCGCGATCCGGTGCGTCTGCGTTGTCGACTCACAATTGGGAATTATTTTGGATATTGGAACAATTTAAATTTCAAAAAAGTACTTACAGATAACGTCTTAAACTACATTGTGCACGATCCGGTGAACACGGATCGTCGACTTACCATTGGTAGTTATTTTGGCTGTTACCACAATTTGAATTTCAAAAAAGTTCTCGTAGAAAACGTGATAAACGACCTGTTGTGCAATCCAGTGCACCCGGATCGTCGAATCACAATTGGGAATTATTTTGGATATTGGCACAATTGAAATTAAAAAAAAAGTTATTGTAGAATACATGCTAAACTACTTGGTGCACGACCCATTTTACCCGGATCGTATATTGACCATTGGCAGTTATTTTCGTTGCTGGCGCAATTTAAATTTCACAAAGTTCTCGCAGATGACGTCCTGAATGACCTGGTGTACGATTCGGAGCACCTGGAGCATCGATTAACCATTTGCAGTTGGTTTGGCTATTGGCAAAATTTAAATTGCAAAAAAGTGCTCGCAGATAACGTCTTAAACTATCCGGTGCGTGATCCGATGCACCCAGATCGTTGAATCATCATTGGTAGTTATTTTGCATATAGGCGCAATTTGAATTTTAAAAAAGTTCTGGTAGAATACCTGCTAAACTACCTGGTGCGCGACCCAATGCACCCGGATCGTCGACTGACCATTGGCAGTTATTTTCGTTGCTGACGTAATTTAAATTTTACAAAAGTTCTCAAACATGACGTCTTGAACGACCTGGTGCACGATCCGGGGCACCTGGAGCATCGATTCACCATTTGGAGTTGATTTGGCTCTTGGAAAAATTTAAATTGCAAAAAAGTGCTCGCAGATAACGTCTTAAACTATCTGGTGCATGATCCGGTGCACCCAGATCGTTGACTCACCATTGGTAGTTATTTTGCATATAGGCGCAATTTGAATTTTTAAAAAGTACTGGTAGAATACATTCTAAACTACCTCGAGCGCGACCCAGTACACCCGGATCGTCGACTGACCATTGGCAGTTATTTTCCCTGCTAGCGTAATTTAAATTTTACAAAATTTCTCGAAGATGACGTCTTGAACGACCTAATGCACGATCTGGTGCACCCGGGTCGGCGACTCACCATTAATAGTTATTTTGTCCCCATTCGTCCTATCAATAGAAAAGAGAATGATTATATAAAACTACGTTCAGACTATAGAACTCTGAACAAAGCTTTATTGCGCCATAATTATTTCAAGATCAACTTGATGTTTTGAAAGGAAAAAAGTATTTTACAATACTTGACTAAGGGTTGGTTTTTACCACATAAAGGTCACTTCGAATTCAGTAAAATTAACATCTTTTGCCATAATTGGGCCAATCGCAAAATTTTAAAATGCCTTTTAGCCTAAAAATTGGTCCTTCAACATTCCAGCGTTTTATAAATTAGGCATTTTCGGATTTCATTAAAAAACAAAATATACTTTTTACAAATTCTTGAATATTTCGTTTTTGTTTATAAGTGAAGAAAAGCAAATACAATTCGCCTCATAACCGTAACTCTAATTACTTAGATAGCACTAATCGGAATTATTTATATAGAATGCGTCACATTCCTATCCAGGTTTCTAAAGAAAATAGGAATTTAAATGTTAAATGGCACGTAGCATTACTAATTTTGCGTAGTAAATTATTAGTTTTTTCGTTTTGATGGAAAAAACTGCTTCTATCAATATAATTTTAATTTTCTTTCAATTTTAAACCTTAAAATTTTAAGTTTCAACGAATTGGGAAGAAGAGAAAATAACATTTTCCAGAAACTATAAATCATGAAGGTCAAAAAATGAGAATTACTGAAATAAAAAAAAATTGAAATTATCCTTGAAAATAAGTATAATGAAATCATGGGAAACATGATTGAATTTGGTTTCAAACACAAAATTTATATATTAAATACCAAACTTTTCGCCCCGACTATTATAGAGAACTACAAGAATCGTGAAGAGTTTGAAATCTTTTACTGCAAGTCATTTGAGATTTATAAAATTTAGATTCCTTGACTATTTTGAACGATTGTGTTACAATTACATCAAAAACAACGCGTCCTATCAAAAAATAATTCATGACAAATTTGTGTATCTTTTTTTGGTGAAAAACTTTTTTCCATCCATTTTTTCCGTATCTGGTGTCGTTTTTCCCAAAATTGTTATTTTTTATATTATTTTTTACTCTTTGAACAAAATCTACCCTCCCTACCAAAAAATGATTTTTAACAAATTTGCAGTCCTTTTTTGGGTAAACAACTTTTGTCCATTCATTCTTTTTCATATCTTCAATCGCTCTTTCAAAACTTTGGTATTTTTTATTTTCAATAAGATTTTCCACGATTTATACAAAAAAAAATGCGTCTTATCAAAAAAATTGTCTCGTTCTAAAGTTACCGTGTCTACAGACTACACCGAAAACAACGACAGACAGACACCACCGTGAAATCAATTTCTTGTCTAACCAGTGAGTCCAAAAACGTCGAGATTTGATGAAATTTTCACATATTTCATAGGCATAGTCTCTTTTGCCTCAAGGCAAAGAATTTTAGCTCTGCATCTTCAATTATCGCCAAAAAAAAAGATCTAATAATTGTATCAGAGAATATATTTATTAATTTTATAATTTTCTGAGTATTAATTGAAAATATTATTTTTCTCTCATTTTACCTTTATCTTGTTGTTATCTTTTATCAGTTATGATAATACATAAAATGCGGAACTTTAAAACTAATTATTGGTCGTTGTCGAAGCAAGCACCTTGAAGCGAGCCTGTTATTATAATATGGCACCTGTTATTTTGTTCCACAATAGGGTATAATATCCCCACGAAAAAAATATTTATCACAATTTTCAAAAGTTTTTGAAGTTCCTGCACTAGCTCTTAAATATGTTTGAAAATATTTCACTTTCGATGGCATATTTTGTCCTCAGTGTGCACACTGAAACTTGGGGTATCCAATTGTAGCAAATATTTTGATCTAAGATTTTAACTCAATATTAGTCGCTTAAGAGGACCAATAAAAATTAATGAGCACAACTTCAGGGTGAATTAGCATCAATATGCAAAACAGAATGACAAGAGCGGTTTTTAAAAATGTTATTCTGAGCACAAAGATTTATTTAGAGTTGAGAAATAATTATTAAAATAATAAAGTGATTGATGGCGTTAATAATAGAACGGGTGTTCAAAGTACACCTTCCTCGAAGAATTTGTGTTCATAACTAAAATTTCAGACAACTTTATGGGTTTTCGAAGCTCACGTCATTTTAGGATGTAAACTCAATAGTTCAGGTGTTTGAAATACATTTTCGTTGGAAGAGTTGTGCTTGTAACTGAAATTTTAAACACCTTGTTCCGTTTCGAAAGGTCTTGTCAATATACAGAATTCCGGAAAATAAAACAAGAATTCAACAATAAAATTTGGAAAACCACAAAAAAATGTTCCTATTGCAATTCCTAAAAAAACAAAATAAAACAATTTCTTTCTTTGGACAAAAATAAAAAAGAGGAAAGAAAAATGAGAAGGCAACCAACCAAATCCCCTTCCTTCTCTTTTTTATTTCTTTCGTCTTTTTTATTTTTATTATTATCAAATCACAATAAAAAAGCATGCAAAGTATTTACCAACGTTTCGGTGCTCACACATCACCCTTATCAAGGCAAGAAAATGAAAACAGGTGGGAGCAGCGACAAAGCGACGACGCTATCGCTTCGATACCTGAGATCTGAATGTGGGTCAATAGGCCAATCCGTCACAACAAACAAGAAGTAAGAGAAAGTCAAGACTCATGAAAGCTAAATGTAAATGATCAAACTTGAATAACTTTTGTTTAATCTATCTAAATCAGTTTTTAAATGAATAGATGACTTATTTTGTTTTTTAATATAAAGCATTTCCATGATTTCTCTCTTTCTCTCATTACTTTCACTATGAAAAATTTCAACATTATCCCAGTCAAACTCATGGTCACATCAACAAACCCTCTCGTATGTCTAGCAAGAACACTCTTATAACAACGTCCTAAACGAACATCACTTTTGTGCTCCTCCACCCTAGTATTAAGAAGTCTTCCAGTCTGTCCCACGTAAGTCATCTTACAGATCTTGCAAGTAATTTTGTAAACCACACCACCCTTTTCAAATTTATCTAAAGGATCTTTACCAAAGTTATTATTAAATCCATTTTAAATGGTATACGGAAAATAGTATAAATATTAAATTTTTTTAACATGAATTGAATAGTTTTAGAAATTTGACCAAAAAAAGGAAGGACAAAAGTATTAAAAGAAATATATTCTCTCAATTCCTTTTGATTATCTGTAGCTGAAATGTTACTTTGTGTTCGCGTCCTTTACGCTCGCACGTGTTGTGTATGGAATCGTGGAGATTGATCTTTGCACCTTCGATGCATCCTGGATGGCAAGTTGAGTTTGGTGCCTAGAAGGAAGGGTCGCATGTGTGGGTCTCATTTAAGCAATGGAGTAGGGGTGCTACAGAAGGGGAGAGAGACCCCATCGAGTCAGTATCGAACGGTGATTCAAGGCCTGCAGACGTGAGACGGGTGGAGATTGCGACTGGCTGGGGGGTGTGTGTGTGACAGGGGTGAGCCTCTGTAGGTGATATTGACTACCTTAATTGTGGACCTGATGATGTACCCTTGTGGTGGAGATAGTGACGATCCTTAATTGTGGATCTGATGATGTGCCCTTGTGGTGGAGATAGTGACGATCCTTAATTGAGGATCTGATGAGGTGCCCTTGTGGCAGTGATAGTAAATACCTTAATTGTGGACCTGATGATGTGCCCTTGTGGCGGTGATAGTGACT
>CAKNXH010001028.1:58865-74115 GCA_932178445.1 Andricus quercusramuli
CCTTGTGGTGGAGATAGTGACGGACCTTAATTGTGGACCTGATGATGCGCCCTTGTGGTGGAGATAGTGACGGTCCTTAATTGTGGATCTGGTGATGTGCCCTTGTGGTTGAGCGGGTGATGATCTGTTGATGGTTGAGTGTTTGAGTGTGACGAGGACTGACTCTTCGAGAGTGGCAAGGTGATGCCTCTGATGTACCAGTCATGTTGGGTATGCTTTCGAGTTTTGTAACGTTGTGGAAGAGGTAAGAGATATCTCTCTTAGGCTTAAGCTCACAACCAGTGTGTAAGTAATTTAATTTGTATTGTACTTGATGTTAATTAAGGTGTTATAATGATTTTAAATAAAGGTGCTCTGCCTCATAGGCTTGCCCGGGCTTTTCCCTCAAATCGTGAGGGATTTTATGCCTAGGCAGGTTGGTGTTGAATAGTATATTACCGCGAAGATTGTTGCATTTTCATTTCTAAGAACCCGACTACTTATTCCTTACGAATTCCGCCTATAAAATATTTGCAAAGTTTATCTGATACAAACACTTTGCTTGTTTTTGATTTGTTAAATTCTAATTGTGATTTGTTGCTCAACCAACTTTTTTGGGTAATGATTCAGAAAAAGGATATTCCTAACAATATTCAAATTCTCTTTGTGAAATGAAATGTGGGACAAACCTAGAGCCCTGTCGACCAAGTTTTTGATGACTGCAATTTTGTTTTGAAAAGGATGAGCCGAAAAGAAATTTAACATTCTACCTGAATATGTATTTTTCCTGTACCAATTGGTGATAATATTACCATCATGACCTTTAATTATTTTACGTCGAAAAAACTGATTTTACTATTTTCCTCTATTTCGTGGGTTTTGGATGAAAACCGTTAAAAGCATCAAAAACCGCCTGTAACTTTGCTAGAGGAACACACAACAAGGTGTCATTGACATACCGATAGTAAGAGGGCAAAACAAAATACAGCTTCTTGGAAGCAAAGACTTCCAAATCTTCCATAACTATTTCTGCCAAAATCAGAAAAATGACTGAACCTATGGAAGTACCAAACTTTTGCCTATAAAAAGATCCATTAAATTTAAAATAAGTTGAATTCATAATGAAAACTATCCCTTCAATAAAATCTTTTTGACTTAATCGAGTACGTGACCCTAAATTGTCCTATCTATTTAAAATTGCTTGTTTAAGTAATTCAAGGGGTATATATGGGAACATTGCAACAACATCCAAAGAAATCATTACATGCTCATCAGGGACAGTTTTTTGAATAATATTTTTTTTAAATTCCCAGCGATTTTTAATATTGTATTTAGAAGTTGTAATTGAGTCTTCAAGTATCAAATTCAAGTTCTCTTCTAAAAATTTCGTTGGAGTCTTAATAGTTGAAACAACAATACTCAAAGGATAGCCCTCCTTATGAATCTTTCTCAAAGCATAACATCTTGCAAGAACTGTGTCCCCAGTATTTATATCAGTCCATCTTATATCCTTTCCCAAATTTCCTTTCTTTCTCCAATTGTCTAGCATCTTGAAAGTGTCTCTTCTTAATTTTTTCAACGGATTTTCACTCAATAATTCAAATTTATCACGATTGGAAAGTAAATCCTCCATATCCCTAATATAATCTGATTTCTTCATACAAACTGTAATATTACCTTTATCAGAATTCATGCAAATTATATCAGGGTTGTTCTTAAGGAAATATTTTGTTACCTCGAAACCTTCAGAAATTTTACGATCAATACTACTAATGTGCAAACAATTCTTGTCAACAAAACTCTTTAGCAAATGTAAAACCTTGTTTCGGAAATCTTGTCGATCCAAAATTGGAACTTTGTGTATACTTGATTCAACATCCTTGACTATTTCCACCATTTGTTTTGATTTACTTTTTATCACATGGTTACTAAAATATTTACCTAATCTGAGAATATCTATAACTGAATCAGGAATTTGAATATTTGCTAAATTTACAAACCAAGGATCCTTATCTTCTTCTTCAAAAATTTTGTGTAAATTCAAATTTTGCTCTTGAATATTAGTTTGTTGATCAATCAAAATAGAAAGTTTGTTCTCATGCTTTTTATCATTGTGTAAAAATCTTTTATTGCGAAAAATCTGATGTCTTAGAAGATGAATGATATAATCTTGTGGTAAACGTAATTCTAATTCACTTTTCATTTTTGAGAATTTTACTTTAAAAAAATTAACACGATTTGAACCATCATTGATCAGTAAATTCAGCATTGAGAGTTTGAATTTCTTCAAATTATGTTCGAATTGTCTATTTTAAAAATTACTGTGAAAAACAAAATCTCTAAATTTGTTATCCAAGAAAAATATCTTTTTAGGTAAAACATCATTTCTTCGAGATTCAATCAAAACCCCTTTTTGAAGGATACTTCCTCTTAATTTTTGGCTGATATCATAACCTTCCTGAAAGCTTCAGGACCATATGCAACTTTGATCTGATTAAAAAACATAATATTTATCCTTATGCTCTATTTGCCGTATCAACTGGATACCTGGTAGTTTTGTGAGCACCGACATACGAGGATTTGATGCACAGTTTTGGATTGGGATCGAATATCAACATATTCCTTGAAGCCATGCATAATAAATTAAAACATTATTACATTCGTGTTATGAAAAATAAAAGGGTCAATAAGTGGTTCCGCCTAATTATGTTTTTTGCAAGGAATATGATATTCAAGAAGATATTACGAATGGCGAAGAATAAACCGATGTTTCGTATGTAGCAGATTGCAAGTAGCCACTGTTTCAGCGAAGGTATTCAAGATAGCATAATAGGTGCTATTGATAACAACAAGTGAAATGCACAGTCGACATCCCACCAGGAAAAAAGCCGTGCATTGTAGCAATCAACACTTCACGCAGTTGTTTGGAGTGTCCCCTTGCGTGTCCTGCATGTAGTGTGTGCGTGCATCACTGCCGTACAAAAAAATATAATATTTTTCACAAGAATCTACAAATGAATACAATAAATTACAACTAAAATAACATGAAAGTACAACTCTTTTCTATTATTGAAACAAATTTTGTACTCGAATTTTTCCTACAATTTTTTTAAAATCCTGCAAATGTGAAAAAACTACCTCAAAATCGTCAAAACTCTTTTTTGAACATTTTGGAAATCTTATTGAATATATTTTTTGAATTATTTTCCCCAAAAAAAATATTATCAGTTTTTCTAAGAAGTTTGATGAAAATTTTTAATTCATTTAAAACCTTTCAAAATGCTCGAAAATGTTATAAATGTTGTGTCCGAAATCTTCAAAAATCTACATTGTGTTTTAAATGTCTTCAAATCTTTTCACGTTTGAAATTATTGTGGAATCTTTTAAAAACTTCTATGGAACTATGAAAGCTTTACAGTTACTCAATGTTCTTCAAAAAACGAGTCCAATTGTTTGTTTCCAAATGTATGAATTGCATTACTCATCTTTGAGAACATCACTGGATTAGCCCGGAATATAAATGGTATATCCCGCGAGTGATCTTATATATTAAAGTGAATAGGAACAGGAATTAAAAAAAGGAACTGACCATTTTGTAAAGGATAATAGTGAATGTGTATTAAATAGAAAGAAAAAATCAGTAACAGTTTTTAATTTTATGTTTTATTACTGGGACATCCAATTTAATTCAATTTCAGTTTGACCATCACCTAAATAAGATTTTATACAGATCTACAGCATGTTACATATTTTTTCGCTTTGTTTTCTGAACAATCTGTGAACATTCCCTCATAAGCTAATTCAAATACTCTATATTGATCTCGCTTAGTGTTCCTATAGAAATTTTCATATATTATCAAATGCACAGAACACGGGTGTCACAATAAACCCGATTTGCCATGGCAAATGGTGTTTATTATGACACTCGTGTTACTGTGCATTTGATAATATATGAAAATTTTTATAGGAACACTCTTGTGAACTCCACATGTCCTCGGTTGATCGCCCACTGGAACCAATAATAATGCATTATACTATTAGTTTTTAATTTCAATTGTATACCTCACAGTAAACACAAAAAGACCAAAAATAATGAAAATTTGTCCTTTTGGTGGAAAATTATTCTTTTTTGTGAAAACTGATCTTTTTAAGTTGAAAATGGAGCTATTTGATCTAAAATTAAAAGCTTAAGATCTATTTGAGATCAATACACATAATTTATTACTAGTTTTGTATTTTTATCGCACAACGAGGTACTTATTGTTTAATAAGGTGCAGGGTCGTTACGAGAGATTATCATTTTTATCAACGTTTAAACTTACCTGCACAACGAGGTACTGATGTTTAAATTAGGTTCAGGTTCGTTACGAGAAGCCACATAATTATTTTTTCTATAAAAATAAAGAAAAATTCCCAACAAACTTTCGATTTGAGATTCAATATGCAAGCATGCACAAGAAGGTCCTTATAATTAAATAAGGTGCAAAGTCGTTACAAACATTACATAAAATTATATTTTAAAATCCCCAAAAACTCACATTTATCATTAGAATTCAAAAATAATGAATGAGTATATTCATAAAACTCAAGAAGGAGAATCTCAGATAGCTTTCCTCCAGCGATGCTTATTTTACTCAATTTACTGTCTCCAATGACAGGTAGATCAACTAGGCGAAGTGACGCTCCTTCTTCGAAGAGGGTGGAGTAAGAAGTCTCTGGTACCGGTTCCAGGATCGATATATAAAGTGCATTGGTCCCACGCTACCCCTACTTATTAGCCGATGGCGCGCGCAATCGATCGTATAATCGTATGATTTCTTGAATTCTCCCTTCGTTCCACCTGCTTGTCCACAAAAATTGTCCACATAAAATTGTGATCGTATTTGTAATTATTAAAAATTGAGCCTTTTCACCTCGTTCTTTTGCATACGACAAGATGATGGACCACGTTCATAGATAAGTATAAAATTGTTGAAAAATGTTTTCGTCAAATTTCTAAGGTCCTTGTTATTATCATAGGAAGTGCATATATCAAAATGTGTAGTTTCTTATGAATGATCACCGCCGGGGTAGTGTATGTAAAAGTCCATCTGGAAATAAATTAAAAATCATTATTATACCATAATACAGAAAGGAAGACATTTTTCATGTCTTGGAACGTTCTCGAAATTCTGAAAAAAAATAGATGAAAAGAAATTGCTCAAAATATTTGTATACCGGCAGGTGTGAGGACATCAATTCATTACATATTGTTTTCCAAATCATGTTGATATTTCTGGTATCCATTATTATTTCCTTGTGGATATCTTCTGCTAGAAGGTATGAGTTTTGATTTTCATTCTTGTTCAGGTAAAAATAAGTTCTCGTTATATTAACTTTGAACGCCATCTAGAAAAGTTTCTTCTATCATCAGATACTTTCCGTTTTTATTTAATGTATACAATACTCACACTGAGGGCGAAATATGCCATCAAAAGTAAAATATTTTTGAACATATTTGAGAGCTGATGCAGAAATTCCAAAAACTTTGAAAAACTGTGCTCAATATTTTTTTCTTATGGATTTTATACCGTATTGTGGAACAAAATAACAGGTTCCACATATAATGACCGGCTCAATATCAGGTGCTCCACCTTTTTGTAATAATTGAAGAAACAGAGCTAAAATTCTTTGCATTGAGGCAAAAGCGACTATAACTATGAACTATGTGAAAATACTGAAGATAAAATAATAAAATGTATAGTATTATGTATAATATTTATCAATAATAATAAACAAAAATACTACCATATAAAGATATTATATGTGTCTGTCTGTCGTCGTTGTCGGTGCAGCGACAAAGGATGTGAGTAGCTGTCTCATTATCCTTCCCGCACAGACGACAGAGGACACTTTATGCAAGCCCTATATTATGTCTGTGATATCCCAGGTTCCCATGTCCTATGAGCATTTCTGTTAGGACTTTGATTTCGTTCCTCCTGAACTTGAGTATTCCCCTTGCTCGGTTAGAGTTAAGCTTTGAGCCTAAGAGGGTTTTTTCCTGTCTGCAACTAGATACTGAATCCCACTCATTCTGATGTACCTCAGTCAGCCATCTGTTGATTTCTTCAGTGACTGACCTGCTGGAAACACCTACAACTGGTTCGGGTCCAGTAAAATTTCTTCTTGCTACTAGTTTGGCTAGCTTATCCGATATCTCATTGCCCTGTGACCAGGGATCCATAGCAGAGTGACTCGGTGACGGCTAAAGGCCGTTTTGGGCCCAGTTGGGCTGCAGGTGAATTTGTTTGCCTCTGAGGTGTCGTCCCCTTTTCTGAAAATCTAGAAAAGCCCGGGAAATGTGCCTTGATCAGGTGATCCAATGTATCCCCGTCTGACTTTGAGTACCCCCGCCGGGCAATTTTGGAGTGCCGAGAATAGCGTCCGGATTTCGAGAAAGCAGTCTATCAAGTCTAGCCGCCTCAGCTCCCTTCTCGATTTCTGTGCAAAAGGGTATCCACGTCTCGAATTGATCTAGGAACCTCTGCAAGTGCACACCGTAGTTCCGTGTAAAACTGATCCCAATCCGTTCTTCTTGGATTTCTGACCCATTTATGGCCAGCGGGTAAAACGGATTCCAACACGAACTCTATCTGTGAGTGATCTGAGAGAGGTGGTTCATCTGAGACTCTCCACTTCTTGATATTATCCCTAAAACTACTGGAGCAGAGAGTGATGTCAATGACTTTCTGCCTGACCGAGTCACGAAACGTCGGGGATTTCCCCGTGTTAAGAATATCTAAATCAATGGTGATTAGGTATTCCAGTAGGTCATTATCCCTTGAGTTGATGTCCATACTGCCCATCAAAGTATGGTGGGAATTAGCATCGCATCCCAGCAGGAGAGGAATATATATCCCCTACCTTGTAGTATTCCAACAGTGTACGTACCTCCACTGCTGGGTTGGTATCGCTGTCACGAGGAAAATAAGCCAATCCCAGAACTAGCCAGCCTATTCCTTTGGGATCCGTGGCTGTCACCATCAGGTCTCTCGGACATCGTTCAAACAGCGGGACAGCGTTAACTCCCTTCGCCAGCATGCAGGCCGTTGGTTCGGCCGCCTTGGGGTCCCTGTAACAAAAAAGACCAGCCTCCCCTAATCCCCTTATGCTATCTCGAACTAACCAAGGTTCTTGGGTTAGCGAGATACCTGTGTGCCTCGTAGCCATGCCCCTCTGAAAAACTGCAGAGGCGCCTTTGCTGCGATGCAAGTTAATCTGTTTAATGGTTAGACCAGGAGCAGTCATTTAGGTCTGCTCCCGATCTTCCTGCGTCTCAACAGACTCCTTTTGTCCCTGGTCGGCAACCCTAAAGTTGACCTGTCCAAAATGATAGAAGGGCCTGTTGTTGAGGGCCGCAAGAGCTCTACACCCATGGTTTAGGAGGGTGGTCACATTGAGTGAGATACTCAATGTTCAAATATCCGCTTGCAGAACACATAGCAAACGGAGGGCTTTTTCTTGGTCGCTATGCGGGCCGAAGGTCATTCCTGTCCCGAATTACAAAACTGTAAATCGGTCCGGGAGGGGCCTCGACCCAGGGATCTAGAAGGCCCATGTTAGCTAGCCTCTTTCACCCTTCCACCATACCGTAATCACACATTCCAGGAGAGCCCGTTTATAGGGATCCTTTCATTCATATCCATACGCATGCAGGCCGAGGTACTTTTGACCCCCATGTCCCAGACGCTTAAGTCTTCCCACCAACTACAAGTTGTTACAGCCCCGAGGGGAGGAATCAATACTTAGAAAATTATAAAATTAATAAATATATTCTCTGATACAATTATTACATTTTCTTTTTTTTGCAATAATTGAAGATGCAGAGCTAAAATTCTTTGCATTGAGGCAAATAATAATAATAATAATATAATAATAATACTATATGAAAATATTATATGTGTTTGTCTGTCGCCGTTGTCAGTGTAGTCTGTAGACACGGTAACTTTAGAAGGAGACAAGTTTTTTGATTAGACGCATTTTTTCTGTTTATATCGTGAAAAATGTTATTACAAATAAAAAACTCCATAGTATGCATGGTGCAAATGAAAATTAATAGACGAAAATTGTTACACAAGAAAGATTAAAAAATTCTTTGCAATTATTTTATGATAGAAATCGTAGTTTTGGATTTAAGCTTAAAACGTAATATTAAAAATGTAAACAATCAAAGTTTTGGAAAAACGACACAAGGTACGAGAAAGAATGAATGGACAAAAGTTGTTTACTCAGAAAAAGACCACAAATTTCTTATGAATCATTTTTTGGCACAACGCGTAGTTTTTGTTTAAATAGTAAAAAAATAACATACAAAATTTAAATTTTTAGAAAAACGACACCAGATACGAAAAAAAAAATGGATTATTAAAAAGTTTTTCATCAAAAGACGATCCACAAATTTGTTATAAATTATTTTTTTGATAGGACGCGTAGTTTTTGATGTAATTGTAACAAAATCGTTCAAAATAGTCAAGGAATCTTGGATGGGTAACCAAATTTTATAAATCGTAAATGACCTATAGTAAAATATTTCAAACTCTTCAGTACTAAATGCGAACGATTCTTGTAGTTCTCGATAATTTGTCGGGAAAAAAGTTTTGTATTTAATATGTACAATTTGAGTAATAAACAAAAATCAATCATGTTTCCCATGATTTCATTATATTTATTTTTAAGGATAATTTCAATTTTTTATTTCAGTAATGCTCATTTTTTGACATTCATGATGTAGTTTCTGAAAAATGTTATTTTATCTTCTTTCCAATTGCTTAAAACTAAAAATTTTAACTTTTAAAATTAGAAGAAAATTGAAATTAAGCAAAATTAATAATGTTACGTGCCATTGAACATTTAACATTTCGTATTTGAGACTAGCAAGTTTTGCTATATTCTGTAGTAAAATCTGAGGCATGCAACATTATTGGATGAATTATTAAATTATACAAAACAAATATACGTAGTTCGTATCTGAAATTATATGAATGAATACATTTGTCTGTGAAATTCCTATTCTATTTAGAAATCTGAATAGGAATGTGACGCACTCTATATAGATACTTCCGCTTAGTGCTGTCTAAGTAATATTGTCCAGGCGACGCGGGAGTGGCGATAATTATGTCCGATACGTGCTTCGTTTATCAAGCAAATTGTATTTGTATTTGTATTTATTTATGAAAATTTCCTAGGGCTAAATAGCCCTATAAGGAACAGGAGATTCATATTACAATTGAAATGTGACATTTTTAATTGAGGATTTAAGTATTACCAATGTTTGATTTCGAGGGTAGGATTTGATGTGTTAAATAAGTAACCAAAAAGGAGTTTTCTAAAGACAAATTGTGAAAGTGTATTTCTTATGCTTATAGGTAGTTTGTTCCAAAAGCGAGCACCAAGAATAACAAAAGACTTTTGCATTTTACACGTGCGGTGAGGCTGCATTTTTAGCACTGTTTTCCTTTCACGGAGTTTGGAATGTGTTGGTTGATCTTTGTCAATAAAATAGAAGAGATTTAAGAAGATAGCGCGGAGCTTCATTACTGAATAGGCTATAAAGTAAATTACCCATAAAAAATTGTCTTCTTTTGGCATTCAGCTCATCAGTAATGTCGTCATATACCACACAACCGTAGGCAAAGAAAGGAAGGATGAGGATTTTAACTAGGAGGATACTCGTTGAAGTAGGAAGTGATTCTTTGTTCCTATTAAGCTGTTGGAGGACTCTAAAGGTTCTCCTTGAAATATCCGCAACTTGTTCACTCCAAGTAAGAGAGCGATTAAAAATATAGCCTAAATCTTTCACGGATTCTATAAAGGGGATAAGACGTCCATCGATCAAGAGAGGAGGTAGGGTTGCAATTGTTTCAAGTGATGGAGAGGAAGAAGGACCTATAATTATAGCCATAGTCTTAGCAGGGTTAATAGTGAGGCGACTTGTCAAGGCCCACTGCACCACTAGATCAATATCCGCCTGTACCTTTGGAAGTGAGCTCTTAAGATTGGGAATAGCCCCGGAAAGGTAAAGCTTAAAGTCATCAGCATATTTGTGATAATTGCAATGACGAAGTTCGCTACCAAGTTCAGAGGTGTAAATATTATATAAAGTGGGTGCAAGCGTGGATCCCTGAGGGACACCACTCTTAACCTCCCCACAATCAGACCGGTCGCGATTGCTAATTTGTTCTCCTTCAGAACGATCACTAAGATAAGATTCAAATCATTTAACAACCATATTCGAGAGGTGAAGCGATTTGAGCCTAGTCAATAGTAGATTATGGTAAACTGTATCGAATGCCTTAGAAAAGTCAAAAAATTCCACAACCGTTATTTCCCTTCTATCAATTGCAAGTTTAAGGTTAGAAGTTACTTTAAGGGGGGGAGGGGGAATTACTTAAAGAAGGTGCTTTTATAATTCGATATAGTTTGACAACGTCATCCTTACGAATATTCACATCTAGAGCCCTGGCGAAAGATTCCATAGAAGCCAGAAGATCTTCATTAGACTTCATGAGGAGACCATGAATTTCCAGCGTCGTTTTCAGAGCCGCTTGCTCGTTGACATTGAGCGCATGCTCAAGAGTCACAACTTTGGCTTTCAAATCTTTAGATTCCTTCTTGACAAGTTCAATTTCCTCATTTTGCACTTTGGAGCCGGATTCCAACTAGTCGATACGCCTTGAGTTGTGTAAAAGTTCATTCTTAATTTCCGAAAGAGTGGAATTAAGTTTGTCATCAAATTATAGTTGGCGTGTTTCAAATTCACTGAATCTTGCCAAAATCTCACGTGACTGCGTAAGCGCTTCGCTTTGGCCGTCAGAGACCACTTTGGGCAAGCGTTCAGCGGGGCCAGAGGGTAGAGTACCTGCATTTTCCAGGGCAGCATCGGAGGAGGGTGTGGGGGGTACAATACATGTACCATCAACATCCTGCAGAGAAGTGGTCCGAGGGTTCGCACTTGAAATGCCGGACACTGCCGCAGAGGTGGCAATAGTGGAAAATGGAGTACATAACTTGCAGATATAGTCCATTTGACCCTTTGTCTTAACAATAAGCTTCCTTTTTATAAGGCTTTTCCCCCGCTTATGACCGGGGTTGTTTTATGCCGATATTTTCTTACCCAAAATTTCTTTCACATTGTGTCACCAGAGTTGGGTTGAATAAAATTACATCTTGATTATACAAAAATACGGTGTTATTCTTCCACCACCTGGTCCAAATTCAGCCACCACCTCCTTTATATTATTTCTCAGTATACTAAATATTTATTTTCATACATACAACAAAATGGTGTTCCGAAGGAGAAGTGGCTGAACGTGCTTGGTGGTGACGATTGCAATTTCGCTGTGGCGTTCATTGTCTCGATATTATGACGCTGAAAAAGAGTATCCAGTGTACGGTTTATTCTCTTAAGGTCGAACGCTTCCCTTACTATACTGAGTACGTGCGACTTAACTCATATGCTTTACATTAATAAACTTAGAATTGCTTGAATTTGTTAATTTTCAGTTATTATTATTTTTGTTGTTCTCACGCAAATATTGTATACTTTTAAATTTACTTCAAAGCGGCGGCTGCGCCATTGGTTACTTGTCAAAATAGTAGATTAAAAGAGCTTGAGGAAATATTTAAACGACTGGACAAGAAACCCTGTGACGAGTTCAACACTAATATTGTCCAAATGCGCACAAATTCAATTCAACAAATTTGGGAAGAGGCGCGTGCTGCGCACCTCAAGATCATTGAGATTGAGCATGCGGAGGTTGAGAACTATAACGAGGCTGGCACCTTTGCGTAGGAAAATTTCCGTGAATTGTACAAGACTCATAATCATGACGTGCCGGTGTGGCTAATTCTGCCAAACTTAGTTATTTGAAAAGCTGCATGGTAGGAAACCTACGAATGCCGGTTGAGAAATGGGATGTTATGATCGTTTTCTCGTTGAGCGAGCGTGTGAGTAGGGTCATTAAGAAGCTATGGGAGACTGAGTTCACGGCGAAAGATTAAGATGCTTCCCTTAGCCATGATGAACAGGATTTTTTGCAGCGATTCCCGAAGCTTGTTCAGTTTTCTATCTTTTTGAAGAAGCGGTCCAGGACTCTCTGCATGCTTGCAAGAGACAAAGAATCCGACAGCGCAACCAAATCAAAGGTGGCCCCCTCTTCAAATCCAACGCCTGGCTCAAAAAGGACATGTCACGTAGCCTTCCCGTCGGGTGACGATCAGTTGTGCCCTCTCTGCTCGAGTAAACATCGTATCAACTAGGCAATCATAATTTCAATGAGTGCAAATACCAAGGCCGTTGCTTGGTGTGTCACGCGAAGCATCACACAATGATTCACTATTCTTCTCTTTTGCTACAGAATGCCAAAAAAGGTCGCCAAATCCAAAAGATCAATAGAATGAGAGGCCATCGGGCAGTAACGGTAATAACGAGAACGTAAATGTTCACACTGCCCGTGCTTTTTCTCGGCAACCCGCGTCAATTATTTTAGCTACTGCTACAGTCACGCTGATAAGACCAAACGGCCATCGCACTCGCGCACGAGTGCTTCTTCATCAAGGTTCCGAAACTTCTCTTGTCTCCGACAAAATTGTACAAATTCTTAATCTTCCCAGACAAGAGACGTGCATTTCCTTAACCGGCCCTGGCGTATCGGACATAGGGACTGCTAGTTGTGCCACTCAGTTTGTATTGCAATCATTGATAGATCCAACGTTTGAGCTTAAAATCGAGGCTACTAGGTGTAGAGGTATATGGTCAGTTGCTTCGCTCAGGTTTACAACGATTCGAGTTGCTGGCTCCCATCGCACAAAATACAGCACTTGGATGGATCGTCTCAGGTTTGACGCGTTCACGGCGGGCAGCATCTTAATCGCGATCGTCGGTGAAAGCGATGCATTGTGTAACCAACGAGGAGTTGAGCGAGACATTACAGCTTTTATGGGATACACAGGAGCTGCCATCGCCTCAATGTATCCTTGCTCATGATGAGTTGAAGTCCGAAAAGCTGTTTGTTAACACTCACACTGGTGTCTCAACTGGTCGTTATGTTGTGCGTCTCCCGCTGTATTTAGTTCCACCTCCGATGGGATGGGTAACGCGAGCAATGGCTCGAGTTCCTCTCTCGAATACACTTCGACGTTTTGCGCGTGACCCATTTCTGGCCCGAAATTTTCAAAACTTCATGGCCACTTTAAAAAATCTCGGACACGTGGAACGTGGACCTGATGATGAGATCGACAATCCAAATGCTTACTATCTTTCTCCTATCGAAGTTCTACGAACGAATAAGACAATTCGAAAGCTAAGACTTGTTTTTGATGCAGCGCGTCAGACTCGTGACAAAACGTGTCTTAACGACTTTCTTCTTTCTGGACCCGCTCTTCAGCGTGACCTCTCCTTGATTTTGCTTAACTGGCGCAGACACCGTTTCGTTTTCACTGCCGACGTAGTAAAAATGTTTCGGCAAATTCGTGTGGCTCAAAAGGTTCAGGATCTGTAGAGAATTTTATGGTCACCTAGCCCTACTTTCCCTGTTGTTAACTATAGTTTGACTACGGTCGCGTATGGTACGAAGTGTGCCCCTTTCCTTGCTATTCGCACTTTACAGCAGCTATCGCAAGACGAAAAATCTTCATTCCCTCTCGGTGCTCATTGCCTTAAGCATGTCTCGTATGTAGATGACTTTTTCTCGGACGATGATGATCTATCCCGCACGATCATGCGAGAGAAGAGATCATCAAACTACTGAGATCCGCAGGAATAGAGTTGGATAAGTGGGCAGCAAATCATCCGGATCTGTTGTCGAAGTGCTTAAACAACGAGGAGAGTGCGAAATCGATTAATTTAGATGAATCCGTCAAGAAACTTGGCATTCAGTGGAATCATCAACGAGATAAGATTAATTTTACAACATTACACTGTGACAGGGCCCGTTTGTTCGTAATAAATAAGGGTCCTTTTAGGCCCTGCACAAGTAATATAATATAAAGCATACATACCTTAGGGCGCCAGTCTTCATAAAGACAATTTAACGGGAACAACAAGAAAAATAGCGATAATAAACGATAGCGATAACGGTAAAAAAATAACGATAAAAATAACGGTAAAATAAAGTCCCGAAAAACCCTTAGGATTGACTCAGAGAGATGGAGAAAGATTATGGATTCGAAGTACAATAGATGGTATATGATGGTCAAAGGGGTGACGGAACCAGAATATTTGCAAAAGATGAAAAAGGAAGAGAAATGGAATAGGGTGATACGGTTTAGAATGGGAGAAGGAGTGAGAGCTTGTAGATATTGGATGGATGAAGAGGACAATCTATGCAGAGTATGTGGGTACGAAGTGGAGTCATGGGCACATGTGTTAGAGAGGTGTACAGGAGAGGAAGATGGACAGTTGAGTGTGGATGAATGTGTGAGATGGATCTTGGATGGTAATGGGCAGGGAGTGATGTGGATGAAAAAACTGGAAGAAATAAGAGAAAGCAAGGGATCAGGGCAGAGCCAAACGGGTAATCCTGTTTAAAGGAATCTAACGAATAAAATTTTCAAATCGGTCTAAATGAATTTGATGGTAAGAGAAAACGGAAGCCCGGGAAGATCGCTCATTGTCTCTAGTCTAAGTGTAGTAATAATATGATTGTTAGTAGGTAAGGCGTTGCATTAGAAAATAAGTAGCGAGTAAGTTAGACTAAGGATGAAATGTAAACATATGTACAGGGAGCGGAGGCCCTCGAACCCGTAAAAGGGAGAGTTCAAATATACAATACAATACAATACAAGTGGAGGGGGGGGATCATTTAAATAAAGTTAAGCAAGATCATCTTTAGTTAAGTATGCGTATAATAATAATAATAATGGAAAGCCAGAAATATAACATGAGACATCGAATAAAATTACACTTTTAAGAAGCCAAGAGAATAACAAAATACAATTAAAACCAGGCGAGAGAATAACTCATTGCGATAAATAGCGAAAATACAGCGACAATAAAAGTGACAAAAAAAATCAAATAAATTAACAGGCAAATAAAAGTATCCGTAAGGACCTAGTAACAGGTAAATCTCGAAGACAATAAAAAAAAAAAGGACTTATCAGCATTGTTACAAAGAAAGGGGGGGGGGGGGAAGTGTCGTGAAGAAGAAAGCACATAATATCATACGATAGAATGCCGAAAGGAATATAAACTAGCAATTATTTATAGTACGAGATAGGTCGGAAAGATAACAAA
>CAKNXH010001028.1:74215-107056 GCA_932178445.1 Andricus quercusramuli
CTGAAGATAATGGAGTCAAGCGATAATAAGGACACTATGAAACATATTATATTAATCTTTTAAATCACAATTAGGAGGGGAGGTTTATCGAAATTAACATGTCAACGTCTGATAAAAGAAAAACTCATGAGTGTTACATTAAACAAAAAAAACAAAAATAAAAAAAAGGCAAGTTATAACTGAGTACAGACAAAAAGAAAAAGGGGGGGGGGAGGGGGTATGAAATCAAAAGAAAAAGTAAGCGGGAATATTGCCAAAGGTCGGAAGGTTATAACAACAGTAACAAAAAAAAAGAAAGGTCGAGAGGGGTCACTCACTAAACTCACATTTTCAGACAATTGGCGGGAATGCTATATACCATTGGTCCTAAGGAGAAAATTTCGCACGCAATATGAAACAACAAGAGAATCAAAGGCCGGCACTCCATTATTTTACACTTAGTCACTAATCATTGTGATCCAGCCAAGGGGTTACGAAACGATCCGTTAATGATAAAAAAAACAAACAAAAAAAAACGACTAGAGAAGAAAACCTGGCTGTATCACACACAAAAAAAAGGAGGATTTGAGTCCTACCTCGAATCAACTGATGTTACGGGCACCTTGAATCCGCACGGCTATCGACACCTCGAGCTTACAGGTTGTACTGATAGAGAAACGTACTCGGCGTGTCAATCACCGCCGGGAGGGTGTCGCCTACGAAAATTTGGGGAAAGACAGAGACACTAATGCGTGAAAATTTGAATGGGTGTCTCTGCGGCCAAGAGAGAGACCGATGATTCGACGTTCCGCTGGTCTGCCTCGCTGTCGTCACTTCTCCTCAATTCCTTCCTTCCTTCCCGCCGGTAGACCGTTTCCTTAGGCGCGAATTCTTTCACATATAAAACCCGAACCACAGGACTTGAGGCCGATAAGGGGTGGCTGACTTCTGACCGATGATTGGCGGATGGAACCGTCCCGCGGCTGCAGGAGGGGTTTTCCACCAACCCTCAAACGATATCGAGAAACATTCGGACGTTAGTAATAGAGATATTTCTCGTACAAGATAATTTTGGCGGAAATGCCTGTCCACTGACGGACTTTGTGGCCATTTCGCCCTGGACTTACTCTTAAATTCAAATTAAGAGTAACCCTTAACGACAAAGAGTCAAGAAGTAATGAACGGTACGATAGATTGGGCCGAATTGCCTATCTTTTCACAGATTTTGTGGTCAATTCGCCCTGAAAACTTGTATTTCAATTGAGCGCAATTACCTTAATTATTACGAATTTTGGGTAATTCGCCCATGGTCCACCCTCACCAGGAACCAGCCTTGGATATGTAGGTGTCCTTGAAACTAAGCCAGACCAAAAGACAACCAGAATCAGCCTGAAAGGAGTAGATGAGGGTCTCTGGACGGTAGAAGCCTCGCTAAAAAAAAGGAGGTGACGGCGAATCCTAATCGACGACGCCACGGGATGATGAGATTGTTGAGCCTTCTCACTCGAGACCGCAAAGTCCTCACAATAGTTTTGGATATGCATAAAAAAATAGAGGGACAGAATCAACTTATCTTAAACTACAATTAGTACGAAACAAAGTCATGGAGTGCCGAATTTACTCGAGGTGCCAAATTTCGTATGATTTTTAAAATTTCAGAACTTCTAACCGGATCATTGTGATGGTGCTAAACTGCAACATCACAACACTATGAAGATTTAGTTGGTGCTTCAACAAAACGCACAGTGATTTTGAATATTTCTCTAATCTTTGATCCACTTGGTTGTCTGTCACCGATTACTGTGACAGCAAAAATCTTGAAGCAAGACCTCTGGATACTACTGTATGATACTGTAGTATGATTGAAACGAAACTATCCCGCTCGAAATCCGCGAGCGTTGGTACGAGTATTGTCAGTCACTTTCTTCTTTCCCTTCGTTATCTCTTAGTCGATGGCTAGGGCCCTCTTGTGATTCGACTCCTCAAAATCATGCATTCTGCGATGAATCGTCTCGAGCGTCTGCAGCAGCAGTGTATCTACGAATCATCGGCGACGATGGTTCTGTGCGAACATCACTTTTGGCTACAAAAGCAAAGGTAGCTCCGGTTAAGACGAAGAGTATACCAAACCTTGAATTGTGTGGCGCTGTTCTTCTTGCCAAACTCCTCTGTCACATTCAGCAATTGGTATTCAGTCATTGGAAGACTTTTATCGCAAATCGCGCGTCATTTATTCAAGCAGAATTGCCATCGGCTATTTGGGCTCACGTACCCACCAAAGAAAATCCCGCCGATCTAGGGACTCGCGGTAGTAGCACAGCAGGGCTTATCGATAATAAGTTATGGTGGCAAGGGCCTGCCTGGCTTGAGAGACCATCTGATCATTGGCCACGCGCAGCTGAACCTCTGTATGTTCTTCACGCTCACACCACTTATTCTGATTTCCCAGTTCTCTTAAAATTCTCCGATATGAGTTGAATTACTCGTATAATAGGCTACTGCTTACGACCTGTTTTACGTCTTTGAAGAAAAAAGCAGAAGCTCGAACCCCTTGCTAAACACCTCACGCCCTGGGAACTACAAAACGCAAAATATGTGGTCAATAAATGCGTTCAGTCGTTAGCCTTTCCTCATGAAATAAAATTGCTTCGAGCAAACAGGCCGTTACCAAAACGAAACCCACTATTGAAACTGAATCCTTTCTTCGACGAAAAGTATGGAATCCTGCGTGTAGGCTCGCCAATTCTGCTCTTGTCTATCGCAATAAACACCCTTCCATCCTACCGCACGACTCAAATATCAGTCGCTTATTTATACGACACGACCATGAAGCCTGCCTTCATGGTGCACCAGTGCGTTGATTCAGCGTGTGTTGATCCTTGGATACAAACACCTTGTTAGGACTATGCTGGACCCTTTCAGATACGAGCAATGAAAGGTCGAGGCCACAAATCTTACAAGGGCTATATTGCTGTCTTAGTTTGCTTCTCTACACGTGCTGTTCATCTTGAAGTAGTTGACGATCTGCAATCGAAAACTTTTATCGCTGCGTTTCGACGTTTTGTCGGTAGGCGAGGCACCTGTCGCGTTCTTTTCAGTGATGATGCCATCACTTTTCCAGGTGCTGATAAAGAGCTGCAGTCAATGTTTAGGGCTGCTTCGGATGTTTACAAAACGGTTGCTGAGTCACTTGTAAATGACGGCACGAATTGAATTTTTATTCTTCCAAACTCACCCCATTACGGTGCCTTGTGGGAAGCCGGAGTTGAGTCAGTAAAGCATCACCTCAAACGAGCCATTGGTGATCGTCTTCTTACTTTCTCTGGGCTTAGCACCATACTTGTGGAAATCAAAGCTTGTCTCACTTTCTTCTCGGAGAAACCTCTGCTCTTATTCCAGATGAAGAACCAGCAGATGTTCGGGAAAATCGCCTTGAACGTTTTCACTTGGTGCAAAAGGTTCGCAACATCTTTTGGAAATGTTGTTCTGGAGAATATCTAAAGCACCTTCAAGAAAGAACAAAGTGGCGTTCTTCTACTGAGAATTTAGGTATAGGGAAACTGGTGATCATGGGAGATGATCAGTTGCCTCCTGCTAAATGGCTTCTTGGTTGCATTACTGAGGTACATCCAGGCCCTGATGGCCTCGTTAGAGTGGTTACTGTTCGAATGGCTACTTTAATTCTGCGTAGACATATTGTTAGATTAAGTCCGTTGTTATTAGAATCTGAACCTAAAAAGTAAATTCGTCCGACGGACGAAGGCGAACGGAATGTTCATGCACTTACTGCGCGCTGGCGTAGTGTGAAAAATAACGCCGCCTTTTCAAAAAAATGCGCTATTTCGCTGTATTCTCACGACATGAATGTGTACGGGATTGAGGGGGAGATCGAGAGGCGGGGGCTCAGGTCGGGTCGGGGAGTTGCGTCCGAGCAGCCGGGGTGTACACTTCTCGGTTCCGCGAACTTTGTGAGTCTCGTTGTGAAAAGCACCGCCTTTCGAGCCATTAGCTACTCAGTATAGCTGTCCAGACGAAGTTCCTGTGCGAAATCGTTGGGTACGTTCACGCCTTCTTCTTTCAAGAGGTGTAGCCGCCCTGAGGACCCACCAAGCTACAGCTCTACGAGCTGTACTTCACCGTTCCAGAGCGAGGGCTGTTCCCGTGCTCAAGACCTTGGGGCGCTGGGACGTGCGTACAGGTGGCGCCTTCTGAGATCCGGGCATACTTGCGGTACTGCGTTTGGTTTCCTTAAGGTAGGAGAGCTCTCTAGCGTATTTGAATGCGTTCAAGTAGACATACGAATTTGTTAACGGTTTCTCGTTCAATCTGTGAAGTTGAGCGACGCTTTTCTCGGTTTGTCTCGGATGGGATCCATCGTACTAATACCATAATACATGTTTTGTGATCTTATGTCAGCGACACTGTGACAGCGAACGAACCGATTTCTCAATTGATATTGCTACTTATTAAGAAAAAATCGTCTTAACATTAGGCTTCCTTTTTATAAGGCTTTCCCCCCGCTTATGACCGGGGTTCTTATGCCGATCTTTCCTTACCCAAGATTTCTTTCACAATGAGTCACTAGAGTTGAGTAAATAAAACTACATCTTGACTATACAAAAATACGCTGATTTTTTTCCACCACCTGGTCTGAATTCAGCCACCACCTGCTTTATATTATTTCTCAGTATACTTATCATTTAGTTTCATACAACAAACATTCTCAATATTTGTCATCCTAGGTCAAAAAAGAACAATTTTTTGGCTGAAAATTGAAGCACTTAAAAGTGAAATACTTTCGAATTTTAAACTTCTAAAATCAAAGCTAATTATTGAAATGGAAGCCTTTAACGCTTTTCCCTTGAAATTTTTAAAATTAAAATCCGTTAAACTGCGAAATTTTAACTTTTATACATTGTACAGTTTAAAAAATAAAAAAAAAATAGAAATCCACGCTGTCATTTTTAATGCTATGAATTGAAGATCGAATCCAGAAATTTGTCAATTTTCAAAATTATATTACTTTAAGCTATTTTAAGCTAGAAACCTTAATTGATACATTAAAATTTGTTAATGATCCTACAGTAGATAATCCTTAATTATAGGCACAAAATGACTGGCTCCATATTTAATTAACAGATCCGATATCAGGTGCTTCCGTCGTCAACGAACAATAATTGGTTTTAAAGTCCCGCATTTAACGTATTATCATAACTGATAAAAAGTAGCAGTTTATGTAATGTTCAGGAGAACGTATGAAAGGAAGATAATATTTTGAATTAATATTCAGATAATTATAAATACATTCTCTGATACAATTATTACATCTTTTCTTGGCAATAATTGAAGATGTAGAGCTATTATTCTTTGCATTGAGGAAAAAGCGACTATGACTATGAACTATGTAAAAATACTAAAGATAATATAATAAAATATACACACACACATATATACATATGTATGTATTATTCATCAATAATAATGATAAATAAAAAAACTACTAAATAACAATTTAAAAAAAATAGTATAATGAATGATAAAAAGCAGCAGTTTATGTAACGCTTAGAAAAACGTATAAAAGAAAAATAACATATCCAATTATTACTTGGAAAATTAGAAAAATAATCAATTTTATCTGATACAATTATTTCATTTTTATATTATCATCTCAAGGAGTAGGTCTTTGTTTTTTGTGAAAATCGATTTTCGCGAATTTCATCAAATCTCGACGTTTCCAGACTCACTGATTAGAAAAAAATGAATTTTAATATGGTGTCTATTTTTCTTCGTTGTCGGTGTAGCCTGTAGATATGTTAATTTTAGAAGGAGACAGTTTTTTGATTGGATGCATTTTTTCGCTTGAATCGTGAAGAATGTTATAAAAAATAAAAAATTCCATAGTGTGCATGATGCAAATGAAAGTGAATAGACAAAAATTGTTACCCAAAAAAGATTTACTTTGTTATAATTATTTTTTTTATGGGAATTGTAGTTTTAGTTTTAAGCATAATAAATAACTTGGAAAATTTTTAAAAGAAAAGTTTTGGAAAAACTACACAAGATACGAAAAAAATGGATGAATAAAAAGTTGTTCATCAAAAGATGATCCACAAATTTGTTATACATTTTTTTTTGATAGGACGCTTGATTTTTATTTTAATAGTGAAAAAACATGAAAAAATTAAAATTTTAAGAACAACGACACGACTGACACCAGATACTAAAAAACTTAATAGAAAAAAGTTGTTCATCAAAAAAAGGTCGACTTTGTTAAAAATTATTTGTTGATAGGACGCGTAGTTTTTGATATAATTGTAACAAAATCGTTTGAAACAGTCAAGGAATCTTGGATGGGTAACCAAATTCATAAATCTTGAATGACTTATAGTTTATAGTAAAAGATTTCAAACTCTTCAGTACTAAATGTTAACGATTCTTTTAGTTCTCAGTAATAGTCGGGGAAAAAGTTTTGTATTTAATATATAATGATTTCATTATATTTATTTTTGAGGATAATTTCAATTTTGTTTATTTCAGTAATGCTCAAAATTTATTCATTTTTATTTGCATCATGCATTCTATGGTATTTTTTATTCTTAATAACATCTCCCACAATTCGAACGAAAAAATGCGTCTAATCAAACAAATTGTCTCCTTCTAAAGTTACCGTGTCTACAGACTACACCGACAATGACGACAGACATATACCATCGTAAAATCAATTTTTTTCTAATCTTGTTTCGTTTTCGAAGGTCTTGTCATTCTAAACATTTAAAACCGGTCCAGATGTTTCAAATACACACCTTCCTTAAGGAAGTTGTGTTCATAATTGAAATTTTAGACAACCTCGTGGGTTTTCGGAGGACTCGTCGTTTTAAGAAGTAAGCTCAGTCGTCCAGGTGTTTAAAATACATCTTCCTCAGGGTAGTTGTGTTCGTAACAGAAATTTGAAACACGTTGACCGGTTTTCGAAAGTTTCTCAATTCTAAGAATTAAACTCGGTAGTCCAGATGTTTCAAATACATCTTCAATGAGGAAGTTGTGTTCACAACTAAAATTTAAGATAACCTCGTATGTCCAACCTGCCTCCAGCCTCCTCATTTCGTGAGCCAGCCATTTTGGATAAAAATTCAAAAAGTGAACACATTTTGAAAATTTTTTAGAACACTTTTTTTCAATATTTGAGAATTCTATGGACGGATATTAACATTACTCAAAAAAGCGAACAAAATATCATATCATCAGCTAAGAGAACTAGAAAAAGATAAAAGAGTCATCACAGTAAACCCCAAGAATAAATTCTATCCTAAAATCGGATAAAAACACTGCAACCCGTTTATCTACTCAAAGATAAAATTTATCTGACAAAAGATAAAGGCTAGGTTCACCGAAATTCGGTAGGCGTAGATCCAAAATCTTTGGTGGGTCTATGAAAACGGGAAAGGACGGTTATGTTCACTGAAATCCTCATTCATTGGTTAAATCACCTCCGAAAATTACACAAGGGTCTTACACGATATATAGGCTGCACTTAGGTTAGCTTATAGTGCTGGTTTACAAATTTGAAAGTCTTTATCAGAGTCGACAGAAACTAAAGGTTTGTCCAACATAAGTAAAGGACTGAACTTGGCTGAGTGTCCTTGTCCTCCGATCGCAGAAGCTCTAACCGGCCAGGGTTTAGAACCATGCTCTCAGTTCGAGGATCTTTTCGTACTGCGCATGCGTCGCGTCAACAGCTGGATTGGATACTTTTGGCGCGCTTATTTGACATGATTAATTTTGTTTTTGTTAATGATTGTTTACTACAATTGATAATCGTAAAGTGCATACAGATATTAAAACTGATTTTAAATTCATACTCGTAATGAAAAAGGTATTCCTTTCTTTGGATCTAAAATCGATTATTTATTTTTCAGGAATGGAAATCAAATAATTATTTTACGTTTCACTACATAAGTCTATTTTGTGATCAAGGAATTAGTTTTAATGATTTTGGAGGTATTTTTTGTTGAAAACAATTTTCTTGTACAGTAAATCATTTTAAATAAGCGCGCCAACGGTAGCCAATCTAGCTGTCGACGGGACGCATGCGCAGTGCGAAAAGATCCCAAAATTGAGAGCATGGTTCTAAACCCTGGCCGGTTAGAGCTTCTGCGGTCGAAGGACAAGGACACTCAGCCAAGTTCAGTCCTTTACTTCTGTTGGACAAACCTTGAGTTTCTGTCGACTCTGGTGAAGACTTTTAAATTTGTAAACAAACTCTATAAGCTAAACTCATTGCAGCCGATACATCCTGTAAGTGTAGATTAATGCTTTTTTGGTTAAAATCATTTAAATGAAGTGTTGTTTGTAATAAGTCAACCCTATTGATAAGACACTCGTGTAATTTTCGGAGATGATTTAACCAATGAATGCCGCCAGGATTTTCAAATTTCTCGAGGAAATACTCGAGTCAGGCAGTTGTTTCTCGAGGATTTCGGTGAACATAACCGCTCTTTCCAGTTTTCATAGACCCACCGAAAATATTGGATCTACGCCCACCGAATTTCGGTGAACCTAGCCGCTGTTTTCAGTTTTCATAGGCTCACGCATTTGACATAAATATTTTCGTGAGAAAACATTTATTTTCTGCCAGATAAATTTTATTTTTCTCCAGAGAAATTTTATCTTCCGTCAGATAAAATTAATCTTCGAGTAGATAAACGTGCTGCAGCGTTTTTATCCAATTTTAGGATAAAATGTATTCTTGGGGTTTACTATGATGATGGACTCTGAATGCAATACTGACCATAACCTTTTAGTCTATAAAATAATCGGGTAGTGTCACGCCTACCCCGAAAGGGAAATGGCTTAATGGTATAATGGACAGAGGAGCCAGGGGAAGAAGGTTCGGAAAAATTCCACGCTTGTCCATAAGGGGCGGGGGCGGGGATGAAGATGTAGTAACAAATTGTCCACGTGGTATATGAATGGCGCTCTTGAAGCCCTTTGAATTCTCCTGAAGTCACTTGAAATGTCCTGAAATATCTGAGGCCATTTGAATTCACATGATGTGACTTGAAATCACCTGAATTCACTTGAAATATCTGAAGTCATTTGAATTCACATGAAGGTATTATTTCAAAAGAAAAAACAGTAACAGTTTTCAATTTTATGTTTTATTACTGGGACCTTCAATTTAATTCAATTTCAATTTGACCATCATCCAAATAAGATTTTATGTAGATCTACAGCATGTTACATATTTTTTCGCTTTGTTTTATGAACATTCAGTGAATATTCCCTTATAAGTTACTTCGAATACTTTATATTGATCTGGCCCATCCTCCCTATAAAAATTTGCATATATTATCAAATTCACAGTAGCACGAGTGTCACAATGAACTCCATCTGCCATATCTCTTGTGAACTTCACACGTCTTGGGTTGATCGCCACCTAACACAAATAATAAGGCATTATACTATTAGATTTTAATTTCAATTGTACATCTCATAGTAAACCAAAAAAGACAAAGAAATTCCTTAATGTTGAACATCAAAAATGTTGTATTTGTAGTTAGGTCAAATTTAATTACATTCTAAAGCGATCAAAGAGCAAAGATTTTTGGAAAAGGTTTTTTTTTGGTTTATTTTATAACAGACTTCACACTCTTTCATTTGGAAATAAATTTTTTACTGGATGAAATAACGGCCGTTTTTTCAAAAAAATTAAAAATATATTGTCTCATAAACTATAATTACATTTTTTTAGAAATAGCTGGAACTATTTCCTACATATGTGAGTTTAGTTCCTGGCAAACTTAATATTGGTGAGCTTCACATTGGAAATAATAATTTTTGATGAATCGAATTTTTGCATTTCTCTCAGAAGTAACAAAATGTACAAAAAACGTTTAGATGAAAGTTGAAACATCCAGGAAATTTCTAGAAAAAAAGCACCTCTTACCTTTTTTGTTATAGCTACATCATTTACGAGAAAAAATTATATTTGATATAAAAATTTCCCAGATTAAAAATGGCTCAGCCAGCATAAAATTGATGGGATACTTTTTTTTACATTTGTACAAACTTTTTTGAAATATTGAAAAAATGAAAAGGTACAGTTTTCCTTACATTTTATATTCCAGTTTTCGAAATTTGATGGAAAAATAATAAAAATTTTCGATACTTTTTTTTACCATTCTTTCCGAGAGAAATGCAAGAATTCAATTATTGAAAAATAAGAAGCTGTAGTTTACCAAGAAATAAGCTCACGAGATATGTAGAACATATTACCAGTTATTTCTGAAAAAAGTACAACTTTAAACAGACAGAGTTTTGAGAAAATTTACCTTCAAAACATTTATAAAAACGGCCGCTATTTTGTAATTTTTCAAATTTTTGAGAATTTGCAGGTAATCTTCGAATGACTGTAACAAATTGAAAAAAATGTTTTTATTAAAAAGACATCTTTGTTGGTTCAAAATTCAACTGTCTTCTAGAAAATTCGTCTTTTCGGCTACAAATTCATCATTTGGATTTGAAAATGAATCTTTCTGGTAGAAAAATGATCTTTTATGGTTGAAATGACATTTTTTGTTTAAAATTCGATCATTTGGTGAAAATTTCATCGCGGAAAAGTAACCCTATTTTTCCTATTTTCAGAGAATTTCGGTTTGTGAAAGCTATAATGATGATAATTTTTCATGAAGCCTATATCATTTCCTTTAAACAATATTCTTCTATGATGAGAAAATATAAAAAAATACCCTTCTCTATTATAAAGTAATTCTTCTGCATTTTGAACGATATTAGTGAAGCATTTAAGTTTTGGTTTGCACATTTTAAAATTAGAACATATATATTGTATACCATGAGAAATGTCGAGAAATTTCCTGTTCCAAATCACATAATGCAACATTTTCTAATTCAAGATTGTGAAATAATTCTTGGAAATGTTAACAACACAAAATTAAAAAATATACAAATCTCATTGCATTAAAAATTGTAATTGTTTTTTTAATTATTAAAGATTAAGTCTTTTTACCGTGTTTCTTTTAATGCGACAAACTGATGGATTACGTCCATGGATGACTAGAAAATTGTTGAAAAAAGTTATCGCCAAATTTCTAAGGTCTTTATTATTAGCATAGAAAGAGCATATATCAAAACGTGTTTTTTCTGACGAATGATTACTGCTGGGGTAGTGTATGTAAAATTCCATCTGGAAATAAATTGGAAATCACTATTATAAAAAAATACAGAAATAGAGATATTTTTCATGTCCAGGAACGTTCTCGAAATTCTGAAATAAACATATGAAAAGAAATTGTTTAAAATATTTGTATACCGGCAGATATTCCCAACTCCATCTATTAAATATTTTTTTCCAGGTTATGCTGATATTTCTGGTATTCTTTATTATTTCATTGTTGATTTCTTCGGATTGAAGGTATAAGTTTTGAGTTTCATTCTTATTTAGGTAGAAATAAGTTCTCCTTATATCAACTTTGAACGCCATCTAGAAAATTTTTTTCCATCATCAGATACTTTTCGTTTTTATTTAATGCATGCAATACTCACACAGAGGGCAAAATATGCCATTGAAATTAAAATATTTCCAAACATATTTGAGAGCTGGTTCAGTAAGTTCTAAAACTTTTAAAAATTGTGATAAATATTGTTTTCTTGTGAATTTTATACCCTATTGTGGAACAAAATAACCGGCTCTATATCTAATAACAGGTTCGATGTCAGGTGCTTCCGTCGACAACGACCAATAATTGGTTCTAAAGTTCCGCATTTTACGTATTATTATAACTGATAAAAAGTTGCAGTTTTTGTAATGCTTAGGAAAACGTATGGAAGAAGAATATTTTAAATTATTACTGAGAAAATGATAAAATCAATCAATATTCCCTGGTACTATTATTATAACTTCGTTATAAATCATTTTTTGGCAGGACGCGTAGTCTTTGTTTGAATAGTGAAAAATAACATAAAAAATTAAAAATTTTGGGAAAAAGACGGGTAACCAACTTTTATGAATCTTGAATGAGTTATAGTAAAAGATTTCAAACTCTTCAGTACTAAAATCAAACAATTCTTGTAGTTCTCGGTAATAGTCGAGGAGAAAAGTTTTGCCCTTAATATATAAAGTTTGAGTGAAAACCAAATTCAATCATGCTTCCCATGATTTCATTATATTAATTTTTAAGGATAATTTCAATTTTTTTATTTCAGTAATGCTCATTTATTCTTTCTCGTATCTTGTGTCGTTTTTTCAAAACTTTGATTGTTTAAAATTTTTATGTTATTTCTTGAGATTGAAACCAAAACTACGATTCCTATCGAAAAATAATGATAGCAAATTTGTAAATCTTGTTTGGGTAATAATATTTGTCTATTCATTGTTATTCGCATCATGCATACTATGGTATTTTTTATTCCTAATAACATTTTCCGCGATTTAAACGAAAAAGATGGGTCTAATAAAAAAATGGTCTCCTACGAAAGTTACCGTGTCCACAGACTACATCGACAACAACAACAGACAGACATCATCGCAAAATCCATTGTTTTCTAATCAGTGAGTCCAAAAACGTCGAGATTTGATGAAATTCGCGAAAATAAATTTTCACGAAAAACCAAGACCTAGTCCTTGAGTAGGTAATATAAAAATGAAATAATTGTATCAGAGAGTATTGACTAATTTTCCAATTTTTTAAGTAATAATTTAAGATATAATTTTTCTTTTATATACGTTTTTCTAAACATTACGTAAACTACTGCTTTTTATCATTTATAATACTATTTTTAAAATATTCTTATATAGTAGTATTTTTATTCATTATTATTAATAATAAATAATATTTTTAATATTATATATTTTGTTATATAATCCTTAGTATTCTTACATAGTTCATAGTCATAGTCGCTTTTGCCTCAATGCAAAGAATTTCAACGCCGCGTCTTCAATTATTGGAAAAAAATAAGATGTAATAATTGTATCAGAGAATGTATTTATTAATTTTATAATTTGCTGCGTAGTAATTACAAATATTTTTTTTCTCTCGTACGTTTTCCTAAACATCACATAAACTGCTACTTTTCATCAGTTATGATAATACGCGAAGTGCGGAACTTTGAAACCAATTATTGGTCGTTGTTGACGGAAGCAGGTGATATCAAGTTTTTTATCAGATATGGAGCCGGTTATTTTGTTCCACAATAGCATATGAAATCCACCAGAAAATAATATAAAATATAAAAGGTTTTTACATATTATTCTGAACACAGAGATTTATTTAGAGTTGAAAAATAATTATTAAAGTAATAAAGGGATTGATGGCGTTAATAATAGCACAGATGCTTAAAATACACCCTCCTCGAAGAAGTTGTGTTCATAACTAAAATTTGAGACAACATCATGGGTCTTCGAAGCTCTTATCATTTTAAGAAAAAACTCAGTACTTCAGAAGTTTGAAATACATCTTTCTTGAGAAAGTTGTGCCCATAACTAAAATCTTAGGCAACCTCATGGGGTTTCGAAGGTCCCGTCATTCTAAGAAGTAAACTCGGTAGTCCAGGTGTTCAAAATACATCCTACTCAGGCAACTTGTGTTCGTAACTAGAATTTAAAACACCTTGATCGGTTTTCGAAGGTCTTGTTATTTCAATAATTAAACACGGTAGTCCAGATGTTTCCAATACACCTTCCTTGTGGAAGTTGTGTTCATAAGTAAAATTTAAGACAACCTCGTAGGGCCAACGTGCCTCCTGCTTCATTCATGAACGCAACTTCCTAAGGGAAGATCTATTTTGAACACCTGGTCTACCATGTTTACTTCCTCAAACGACGATACCTTAGAAACACGGTTAGGGTACCTCAAACTTCTGTTTTGCACACATCCTTCTTTGTGATGATGTGTCTTAAATACCTGGATAACCAGGCTTACTTCCTAGAACGACGAGACAATAGTCATCTAAATGTATGTTTGGATGTAGCTTTGTAGTCAGGCGATTTCCCATAATTTGCTGAAATAACCTTCCACAGCTCAAAATGAAGATTGATTTCATGAAATATTTCCAATAATTCAGATGACGTTTTGAAAGACATATTGTGCGCTTGATTTCTCAAGTGTAACTCTGGAACTCCACAAATCATATAATCCACCACCTCTTCATTGTTCACTAGTATTTGATTAGCTATGATTAATTTTTTGTGCTAATATTCGCCAAATGACTCGTTGAATTTCCACTTTCTTTCTTTAAATAACCTTTGTTGTTTTAATTTGTTAAGTCGACGGTCAAATATCTTCTTCATATCTTGGAACAAGTCTTCCATATTCATCTCAATATGCTTCCGCATAGAATGAAACAATGCTAAGGGATTGCTTCTCAACTTCGAACTATAGCTCTAACGTTTACGTGGGACTAAGAGCTTCATGAACTTGTTGGATTTTGTTGAACCTGGTTTGAACATTGCAGTATCGTGCGATCAAATTTCTCTCCCATCTCATAAAATCCATTTCTCATTACATCAAAATAAAGTTCGTCGATGAATTCAGCAGTACTAATGGATAAATAGAATTTGTATTTGAAAGTTTCTGATCCAGAATAATCATAGTCGTATCCAATAATAAAGATGCTTCTTGAGTATGCAAATTCATTTCCTCCATTTACATCTAGAAACCTGAGGGGTCAACTTCCTGTAATCAATTAATTGAATCAGCCTTATTTGCAACATTCGCAAGATCTTTTTTTCGAAAGTGCCTTTTGCTTTAAAATAGGAAAATCCCTGGGATTCTTTGACATTTTGTTCAAATGAAAATGAAAATTAAATCAGATCTTTCTGCACACCTAGCAATTCTCTGAATTGTCATAACATGTACGACATCAAAGTAAATAACAATCCGCCGTATTTTGATGACAGAAACATCGTTCAAGCACACAGCTGTAAGACATTGAACGTAATCAGCAGATCAAAAACAGGGTACACAGCAATTTATTCCGGCTTCAAAGAAGACGCCTTGCAAACAATCTGAACTAAACTCATCAAAAAAGTTTTGGCATTTATCTAGCATACAGCTTCCTTCGATCCAAACACCTTGACAGGAAAATTAAATTTTTTCATTTGCATCAACGATTTTAATTATTGATGATCGCTACTCAAGCTCATATCCCACTTCTGATATTGTAGTAACAAAATTTCTCAATAGTTGTCTGTAAATAATACATTAATTTGATATGAATGAAAAGTTTATGTAACTTTAACGTGTTGATCATTTTACATTTATCAATATAGTTCAAACTGACGTTGCAGCTGATAAGAAAAAAAAAACAGTTGATATATCTGTGGAATCTACTTGAATAATTGCTACTACATTGCAGCGAAAATCTATCACACTACATGGCAACTCAATCCATCCGCTGACACACACAATATTGACAAAAGATACGAACAAATTAATCTCTCTGTATAAATATATCTCCAACCGATGTAATTCATACTCGGAACAATTTGAACTATACATATTATCTTACTTAGGCTATATTGCGTCAATTTTTGCGTCAGTTATTTTTCTGGATTGGCGATGTTTAGCTCATTTAACTTAGAGTGGGCTGAATTTATCGAATTTTCACCAATCAAATGCAGACTATGAGAAAATTTGCCTTTTCTAATCAGGATGAAATTTTTTTTTTCAGAGATATTGGTGTCAATTAGCATTAAAAAATGTAAAATTAACAAAAGTTCATTAATCAAGTTTGGTTTGCAACTACGATCCATGGAACTGAGAGCATTAGTTCTGAACTGAACACTAAGTGCTTTTTTCCCTCCATTATATAATAGTACCTCAGCATTGATATGGAACCCTGTAGACGTTTCGAAATGTCCCATACAATTTATTGAAGGAAAAAAAATTGGGTACTGAAATATTTAATTAGTAATAGAAACACTATCGTCTGGAAGTTGTCGGGACTTTTGTCTCCTTTTTCATCTTTAACAGATCCCAGAGGTTACTACCACGAAGGATTTTTATCGGCTCACCCTTTCTTCATTCTATAAATTGATATTGTGAGAAAAATGTTTAGCGAAAATTTAATAATTATTATTGTTCACAATGACCATGCAGCTAGTTAATATTAGTATTTAATGTACATGTTGGCTCATAGTAATCATTTTTGTGGACGAATTATTTTTTTTAAATTACTTTCTTGATGCGTGAAATTGTAAGACCCATCCATATGGCTATGCACATATTTCCCATAATTACTTGTCTCAAAATGGTGAAGTTGACAATGTTAAAATTATTTAATATTTTTTCATGTCAAATCCTGTTCAAATATTAATACTAACTATCTTTCAGGAAATCTTCAATAAGATTTGATAGAAAAAATTGTTTTTTCCACAAACAAATGTTCATTTGTGTCATTTCCTTATACTATTTGTTATTAACAATAATAATCGTTAAATGTTCGCTAAATTTTTTTCTTGTGATACCAATGCTGAGCTTTGATTATTTTTGAGGAATCGAATTTTTGCATTTCTCGCAGAAATAACGAAATGTACAAAAAATGTTTAGATAAAAGTTGAAACATCTAGAAAATGCCTAGAAAAACAGGCCTGTGACTCTTTTGTCAAAGCCGCACAATTTACGAGAAAAAAATTATATTGGATATAAATATTTCCCAGCCTCAAAAGTGGTCAAGCCCGCATAAAACTGATGGGATGCTTTTTTTGAATTTGTGTAAGCTTTTTTAAAATATTGGAAAAATAAAAAGGTAGATTTTACCCAACATATTATTTTTCGGTTTTCGAAATTCAAGGAAAAAATAATGAAGATTTTCCAAACATTTTTTCACAATTTTTGCCGAGAGAAATGCAAGAATTCAATTTTTGAGAAATAATCTAAAAAAAATAAGAAGCACTAGTTTACCAAGAAAGAAACTCGTGAGATTTGTATAACATATTACCAGTTATTTTTGAAAAAAATACAACTTCAAAAAGTGAGAGTTTTGAAAAAATTTACCTTCAAACATTTTATAAAAACGGCCACTATTTTGTCATTTTTCAAATTTTTGGGAATTTGCAGGTAACCGTCGAATGAATTTTGAAGGCTATTCATGAATCATTTAAATTTTGGTTTTGCCCGTTTTGAAATTAGAACATATATATTGTAAAGAATGAAGTGATACGAAAAATGTCCCGTTCCAAATCATATTATTTAACATTTTATAACTCAAGATTAAAAATTGTAATTGTATTTTAATTATTAAAAATTGAGTCTTCTTACCTGGTCCCTTGTAATGGGACAAACTGATGGACCATGTCCATGGATGAATAGAAACTTGTTGAAAAAAATTTTCGCCAAATTTTTAAGGTCCCTGTCATCACCATAGGCAGTGCATATATCAAAACGTTTACCTTGTGATGAATGACCACTGCCGGGGTAGTGTATGTAAGAGTCCATCTGGAAATAAATTGAAAATCATTATTATACAAAAATACAGAAATAAAGACATTTTTTATGTCTAGGAACGTTCTCTAAATTCTGAAAAAAATATATGAAAAGAAATTGTTCAAAATATTTGTATACCGGCAGATAGCTGGAACTCCATGAATTAAATTCTGCTTTCCAAATCATGTTGATATTTCTGGTATCCTTTATTCTTTCCTTTATGATATCTTTTGATTTAAGGTATGAGTTTTGCTTTTCATTCTTATTTAGGTAGAAAGAAGTTCTCGTTATATTAACTTTGTACGCCATCTAGAAATTTTTTTTCTATCATCAGATACTTTCCGTGTTTATTTAATGTATACAATACTCACACTGAGGGCAAAATATGCCATCAAAAGTAAAATATTCTTAAACATATTTGAGAGCTGGTGTAGAAATTTTCAAAACTTTTGAAAATTGTGCTCAATATTTTTTTCTTGTGGATTTTATACCCTATTGTGGAACAAAATAACCGGCTCCATATCTAATAACAGGCTCGATTCAAGGTTCTTCCTTCCAATAATTGGGTTTAAAGTTCCGCATTTTACGTATTATCACAACTGATAAAAAGTAGCAGTTTATGTAATGCTGAGGAAACCGTATATTTATACAATAATAATAATAAATAGAAATACTACTAGATAAAAATATTGTATGCATTGTACGCATTTTTCTCGTTTCAATCGTGAAAAATGTTAATAAAAATAAATAACTCCATGGTATGCATGATGCAAATAAAAATGAATAGACAAAAAATGTTACTCAGAAAAGATTTACAAAGTTACAATTATTTTTGGAGAGAAATCGTAGTTTTGGTTTTAAGCTTGAAAAATAACATTAACAATTCAAAAAATCGAAGAAAATCTTTCTTCAAATTTATTTTGCTTCCTCATAGAGAAAGCTTTGTAATAGTCAAATTTTCAAAAAAGAAATTTAATTCGTTTAATTTAACTTTCGTCAGTTGATAAATATCTTATACAATGTTCTGAACATAGTTTTTTTTAAGCTTGCAACCAAAATTACGATTCCTCTCAAAAAATAATTATGACAAATTTGTATATCTTTTTTTGGTAATAATTCATGTCTATTCATTTTCATTTGCATCAAGCATACTATGGTATTTTTTATTCTTAATGAAATTTTTTACGATTTAAACGAAAAAAATGCGTCTAATCGAAAAATTGTCCCCTTCTAAACTTACCGTGACCAAGACCTACTTCTTGAGTAGATCATATAAAAATGAAATTTTATCATTTATTATACTATTTTCAAATATTTTCATATACTAGTATTTTTATTTATTATTACTATTGACAAATAATATATATATATATATATACATATATATGTATCTATATGTATGTATATATATATATACATATATATGTATATATATGTATGTATAATATTATATATTTTATTATATTATCGTCAGTATTTTCACATAGTTCATAGTCAAAGTCGCTTTTGCTTCAAGGCAAAGAATTTTAGCCCTGAATCTTCAATTATTGCCAAAAAAAAAGAAGATTCAATGTATCCGAGAGTATATTTATTAATTTTATAATTTCCTGAGTATTGATTAAGAATCTTATTTTTCTTTCATATGTTTACCTCAGCATTACATAAACTGCTACTTTTTATCAGTTATGATAATACGTAAAATGCGGAACTTTGAAACCAATTATTGGTCGTTGTCGACGGAAGCATCTGATATTGGGTCCGTTATTATATATGGAACCTGTTATTTTGTTCCACAATAGGGTATAAAATCCACACGAAAAAAATATTTATCACAATTTTCGAAAATTTTTGAAGTTCCTGCACCAGCTTTCAAATATTTTTGAAAATATTTTACGTTCGATGGCATATTTTGCCCTCATTGTGCACACTGAAACTGGGGGTATCCAATTGTTGCAAAAATTTTGATCTAAGATTCTGAAAATCTGTGATATCCCAGGTTCCCATGTCCTATGCACATATTTCTGTTAGGACTTTGATTTCGTTCCCCCCGAACTTGAGTATTTCCCTTGCTCGGTCAGAGTTAAGCTTTGAGCCCAAGAGTGTTTTGGCCTGTCTGCAACCAGATACCAAATCCCACTCATTCTGATGTTCCTTAGTCAGCTATCTGTTGATTTCTTCAGTGACTGACCTGACGGAAATACCTACAACTGGCTCTGGATCCTGAGCATGTTCAGGGTCGGCCTCCTCGCGATTTCGACTAAGATCTTCATTGCTGTCGAGATCCTTCTGTCATTTACCGAATTTAGCCTCCAGGCCGCCTGCGCAACCACGGCCTTAATGGTAAGATGGAGGGGCTCCAAACATATTAGTGCCTTCAATGCCATCGTAGATGTCGACTTTGAGGCACCAGTGACGTCTCTCAAAATCAGTCCCCTGATATTTTCCAGTATAGACTGCACAGTCGACAGCTCTACCCTGCTCTACACTGTTAGAAATGTTTGCAATTTTAGTATACACGAGCAAATTAAATTTCCTATGCGTTTACTAAATTCATTACACTTTGTAATTTTAGTATACTTACGTATACTAAATTTCTTTTATGAAGTTATATGTATACTAGATTTATTAAGTGTGCAGTATGTCTCTTCCACGTATATGACTTTTATAGTTTCAGTATACTAAAATTCATATACGTGTTTAATATATTCAGCTGCGCAAGCGCGTTCCGATTTACGCGAGTCGGGCAACGTGACCGGTGGCAGACTTGACACCGCTTCATTTGTTTGAGTTCTCTGTAATGTTACAAGGTTCGGCATTCTTTCTGCGAGGATCTGCGAAGTCTTCTCTTTGAAAGTCAATTTATCAACGTATGTGTAGCTTAACGATATAATAATTTGAAAATTAAAACTTTGTTCTTCGATTTCATGTTTCATCTGATCATGTTTACAGGCGATGAAGATGGAACCCACGCGAAACGGAACGCGTATACTAAAGTTAGTATATGCGTTTACTGAATTTTGTATACATGTATACTGAATTTAATATACGCGTATACTAAATTTCATGTACGTGCATACTCAATTCATTATATGCATATACTAAATTTACTGTATGCTGGTATACTAAATTTAATTTCTTGTTGTGCATTCTTGCTTCCATTATATGTATACTAAATCTAGTACAGATTTTTCTAACAGTGTACCAGACCACCACCGCATGGGTTAGCCTGGGTCGCAAGATCGCTGTTACTATATGTTATAAACCAATTTTTATGGTTGACAATAATTGATCGTTATCCAAGTGTTTTAAAACATTTGACAAATTATTTGTTAAGGGCAACATAAGCGTTCCACATAAGCGTCTTCAGTTCCAAGCCCCAGCTTTCCCCTATGGCTCTCCTACTGAGCCAAAGAGTTGCTACTAGCTTCTTGCACTTGTTTTCCAGGTGCTGGTTCCATAACAGCTTCTTATCCAGAATGAATCCTAGACATTTAGCACGTTCTTTGATTTTTAGTTGTTGTCCTCCAAGTTTCAGTGTACTCTTGGTTCCCCACTCGTACCTTCTGGTGAGAACAACCACGTCTGCCTTAGTCGGATTAATCGATAGCCAAGTTTTCTTGCACCATGAATTCACTATCATCAGTGCTTGCTGCATTACTCAGAAGAGTGCATCCAGCTGCTGGCCGCGCACGATAACCAGTATATCGTCCGCATAGCCTATGACGTTGTGGCCCTGACTCGAGAGTAGATGGAGCAGTTCATCCACTACTAGGCACCATAGCAAGAGCGATTAAACTTCTCCCTGTTCTTCTTAGATTTCTGACCCACTTAGGGCCAACGGGTACAACGGATTCCAACACCAACTCTATCTGTGAGTGATCTGAGAGAGTGGGTTCATCTAAAACTCTTCACTTCTTGATATTATCCCTAAAACTACTGGTGCAGAGAGTGATGTCGATGACTTTCTCTCTGACCAAGTTACGGAACATCGGGGTGTTCTCCGTGTTAAGAATATATAAATCAGTGGCGATCAGGTATTCCAGTAGGTCAGTACCTCTCATAGAGAGAATAAGCCGATCCCAGAATTATGTACCCTTCCTATTCCTTTGAGATCCGTGACTATCGCCAGCAGGTCTCTCGAACATAGTTCAGGCAGCGGGACAACGTTAACTCCCTTCGCCAATATGCAGGCCCTTGGTTTGACCGCCCAGGGGTCCCTGTAACAAAAAAGACCAGCACCCCTGATCCCCTTATGGTATCTCGAACTAACAATGGTTCTTCGATTAGCATAGTTCCATCAAAAGTAAACTATTTTTAAACATATTTGAGAGCTGGTGCAGAAACTTAAAAAACTTTTAAAAATGGTGCAAAAAATTTTTTTCTTGTGGATTTCATACCCTATTGTGGAACGAAATAACCGGCTCCATATCTAATAACAGGCTCGATATCAGGTGCTGCCGTCAACAACGACCAATAATCGGTTTCAAAGTTCCGCATTTTACGTGTTATCATAACTAATAAAAAGTAGCAGTTTATGTAATGTTCAGGAAAACGTATAAAAGACAAATAATATCTTAAACTATCACTTAGAAAATTAGAAAATTAATCAATATCTGATTTGTCTGATACAATTATCTGATTTTTATATTATCATTTCGTCGGTGTAGTCTGTAGACAGTGAGCATATCTTTCATGATTTTATGGTAGGTTATGAATAACAAATACTAGCTGAGATTAAAATATTTTGTTATAAGTAAAACAAAATCTCTTGCAGTATTTTGTATTTTGCAGCCTCGTATTATTACAATTATTCATTGAAAATGAAGGTATATTTTTTATCCAAATTTTTGGTCATATAACTTCAAAAAAAGTAAAGTTATGGATGATAGTAGAAAACATTCATTCAACAAATAATTTGTTCATGATTTTTTTTTTATTATATAATATTAGAACATATATGACTAATGTTGCTCGATGGAACTTAGGCGATTTTAATAATTGTCCTGTTATTGACGAGCACCGGGAACGTCAAAAAGAACAAATGGCCATTTTATTGTCATATTTGTATATTTATAAAAAATCCAAAGTCTAATCAAAAAGTCGGGACATTATTGCGAAAATACGCTTAAAAACCCCTATAATTAGGAAAACCATTGTTTTTAAATAAGTCTATTATATTCCAGGTGCACGATATCGCCAACTTATAATTTTCACCCACATATATTCTCGTTATTTGGCTTTGCTCTGTAATTTGGGCGTGATCATAAAGCCAAAGAGTCCTTTTTACTATAACGCTCATTATATTCTTCCTCCTATTGAATTTTCTTATACTGATCTCTTCAAAAGATACAAAAAGCTATTTGTATCCATATCAGCGGTTTCTGCTCTGTAGTAAGGAAGACTACCCGACAGTAGATAATGATTCACAGTGGATAATCTTGATTAACTGGAAAATTGGCAAAAAATGTTAATTATTTTTTTAATCATAGCATTTCAGCAAGTATACTATATTTTCTATTGAGGTTCCATTAATAGTATATTATGTACCTAGGGGGAGAAAAAGTGCCTATCGCCATGGCGCAAACAATATTTTTTATGTCAAATGGATGATTTCAGACATTTCTCGAAATAAAGTTATGATTTGAGTTCATATTAGATTTTGAGTGAAGAAGCATGAAATGTATGTCAACCTATAACAAATTCTCGAAAATTCAATGAAAAAATTGTCGGAAATTTATGAAAATTTTCGGTCATTCATGGTAATTTCACAGGTAAATATGGCAACTTACCATAAATTACCCAAAACTCACTTTTGAAAATTTCCATAAATTTCCGGAAATTTATGAAAATTGTCGGTTATTTCTGGTAATTTAGCCGGTAAATATGGTAAATTACAATGAATAACCCAAAATTCATTTTAAAAAAGTGAGTTTTGGGCAAATTATGTTAAGTTGCCATATTTACCTGTAAAATTACCATGAATGACCGAAAATTTTCATAAGTTTCGAGAAATTTATGGACATTTTTTATATGAATTTTGGGTTATTCATTGTAATTGACCATATTTACCGGCTAAATTACCAGAAATAACTTGAAAAAATTTCCATACATTTCCAGAAATTTATGGAAATTTTAGGTCATTTATGGTAATTTTACCTGTGAATATGGTAACTTCATATAAATTACCCAAAACTCATTTTCAAAAATTTCTTTACATTTCTGGAAATTTATACAATTTTTCGGTCATTTGTGGTAATTTTACAGGTAAATATGGCAACTTACCATAAATTAACAAAAATTCACTTTTAAAAATTTCATGAATGAAACATGGTAACTTACCATGAATAACCCAAAATTCATTCAAAAAATTTCCATAAATTTCCGGAAATTTATGAAAATTTTCGGTCATTAATGGTAATTTAACCGGTAAATATGGTAACTTATCACGAATTCATATAAAAAAATTTCGGTAAATTTCCGGAGATTTATGAAATTTTTTGGTCATTCATGGTAATTTGAACTATGAATATGGTAACTTCGCATGAATGACCCAAAAGTCATTTTTAAACACTTCTATAAATTTCCGCAAATTTTCGACAAATTTCGATCATTTATGGTAATTTTCCCGGTAAATATGATAACTCACCATTAATAAACCAAAATTCATCAAAAAAACTTCCATGCATTTCCGGAATTTTATGAAAAATTTGGTGATTTTACAGGTAAATATAGCAACTCACCATAAATAACCCAAAAATCACTTTAAAAAGTTTCCATAAATTTCCGGAATTTATGAAAATTTTTTCAAATATTTGTTCATAAGTAAGAAGAAAAATCAAATTAAAATATTTCAGAAAATACCGCAACATTTTAATATTAATACAGAAGAAGATAATAGCTATGGACAATAATAATTTATTTAAACAATTATTTTTTCTATATTAAATCATATATTAACTTATACCAAGTGAAAAGTGAACAACAACTTGAAAATTTAAGAAAAACCCGCAATTTCTAGCATTAATCAAAGATAATATTATTAACAATAATACTAAATTGTTTACACAATTATGTTCTTTGAAATTAATTAACGAATTCAAAATTGAACAAAAAGTCGAAAATTTTTGAAAAACCTTAGACTTTCTATCTCTTTTCCAAAAGAAAATTGCTGAAAAAAATAATGAATTGTTTAAACAATTATTGTAAACATCCAATTATCAGCATAAAGTAGCGTTCCATGTATGCGAAACAATTTGCATCAAAAATGGCAAAAAAATCATAATTAGCGCCAAAAACTCGCAAATATATTTTTTTTCACTTATGGGTTTTTTTTTGGAACCCTATAAAAGACTTATGAGAAATAAGTGTTAGATAATATATAAATAATGATAAATAATAATAAATAATAATTGATGATAATTAATAATGATAACTAAGGTTGAAGAATAAATAATAATTATTATTATTATTGCTAATAATAAATAGATAATATATAAATACGTGTTATATAATACGTGTTATCGTGGGGCTTGCGCCACATCCAAATATTATTTTTTTCAAAACAAAAAAATGGATTCATTTTTTTGTGGATTTGAAAAAATTTCCGGGCGATATGCATTAAAATTTGGAAAATTTATAATTAAAAAATTTGTTTACGAAACTACTCTTATCACAAGCTTATAATATGTATAATAAATAGATTATAAAGTTTAGAGTAACAAAAATATTCAGCTATATCATGCATATTTCCATCCTATAAAGTATAATTATCCAATTTCCTGTAGCCGCAACTTATAGTAATTATCAGGAGAGTATACATCGTCTTTTCATATACGAAGTTTGTTTCGCATGAAATGTAAACTATAATCGCCCACGCAGTGTGTTATCATAAAAACGAAAATAGGTATCAAAAAAAGAATAAAATCTTTTAAAAAACTAAGAAAAATAAAAACTAAAAAAAAAAAATAAATCCAAAAATAAAATAATTACATTTTCAGTTCAAAAAAATAATTCTTCAAACAAAGAATGCTAATTTCTAACAATCTACTTCAATTTTCAGCGAAATATTCAATTTCACAACTAAAACGCATTAATTTTGAAACAAAAGAAAACGAATTTTCAACAAAATATTTAAAGTTTCAAAGAATTTAATTTTAAACTAAAATGAAGAAACTTTGACGAAAAAAAAAATTTTTAACTTAACAATTGAATATTCAACCAAAAACAGAATAATTACATCCTTATGAAAAAAAATTAAATTTTGAAACGAAAAAAAAAACTAATTTTTAACAAAATAGTTCGATTTCCAAACAAAAAAATGAATTTTGAACCAAAATGAGGAATCCTCAAAAAAAAAAAATTAACTAAAAAATTGAATTTTTAACCAGAAATATAGAAACGAATTTGCAACAGAATAGTTAAAGTTTTAAATAAATAAATGAATTATAAACTAAAATGGTGAATCCTCAACAACAAAAAATTAACTAAACAATTAAATTGTTAAAGAAAAATATAAATTTTGAATCAATAAAATTAATTGTATACCAAAGAAAATGAATTTTCAACGAACTACATGGATTCGCAAGCAAATAGTTGAATTTTAGAAAAAAGGTGAATTTTCAAGCAAAAATAGCATAGATAAGTTTTCAATAATTTCAATAAATTTCCCAAAATTAGTTAAATTTGTATAAAAGATGATTAATTTTTACCAAAAAAGACAACTTTTTAACAAAATATGTGAAATTTCCTCCAAATACTTCAATTTTCAATTAAAAAACATAAATTTTTAACTAAAAATTGAACAGGCAACTTTTCAGTTAGAAAAACTTATTTGCAAAAAGGAATGAATTTTCAACAGAAAAGGTACATTTTTCACCAAAATAATGGATTTGAAAAAAATTCATTTTTACTTAGCAGTTGAATTTTCAACCGAAACGATGAATTTTTCTCCAAGAAGATACATTTTATATATTAGAAAAAAAAAATTCAACCAGTTGAAGTTTTATCTATAAAAGATCAATTTTTAAGGAAAAATGGAATGGTTCAGTTTTCAATTCATAAAATTAGTTTTGAACCATTGTAACTTGTTTTCGAAAAAAAAGTGTTTCTATTTTCAACGCAAAAAAATCAATTTTCAACTAAAACGATAAATTGTTGACCGAAAATGAAATACTTAAATTTTCAGTTAGGGAAATTAATTTTAAATAACAAAAAATTGCGCGAAACCTTCCAGGGCTTCCATTTCCTCCTATAATTTCTCTTTGAGCTTTTGCCAGTTACGCAACCCTACTTTTCCTTACACATATTCCTCTTGTATTAATTTTGGTCTCGACTTTGGTTTTTTTCGACCCCCTTGCATTCTCTCTTCCTTATTCTCTTCTAGACTCTTCAACCACTTTTCTCCTTGTCCACGACCACTCAGTATCCACCTAACTCTATCTACCACGCTCTTTCCTCCTTCCTCTTCCCCTGTTCATCTCTCCAATACGCGCTCCCATAATTTTCTTCCATAACCACATACCCTACACATTTTCATTTCTTCACTCATCCAATATTTACACTCATTCATGCCTTCTCCCATTCTGAAACGCATCCTCCTGGACCACCTGCACTCTTTCTCAACTTCCCTAAATATTCTGGGACCTCTTCCATCTTACCCAATTTATACCATTTATTGTATTTTGACTCCATAATCTTTCTCCACCTCTTCTCTTCCTGCTCCTTGTTCGTTTCTCCTTCTATTTCCTGCCACTTCCAATCCTCGTCACACATTCTCCATTCCCTTCTAATTTGCCATTTCTCCTCCTCCCATCTTGAACGTCCTGTGTTTTCTCTCCTCTCTCTATCTAATATTTCCTGCAGGCATACTTGTGCAACTATGCCAGCCTCACCACTTTTAAGTTTCTCTTCAAAATTCCAGGCCCTTTTCCTCTGTGTTATCATGAATTTTTCTCTCTCCCTTTCTTCTCTCAACATATAATCAGGGCAGTTCCAACTCACTCCCATAACCCATCTCAGAAATCTCTTTTACATGTTTTCTACCTTTTTGTACTTCTTCCACCCCCAAACCTCCACTCCATAACACATCACAGACCATGCCAGTGAATCAAACATACTCTCATCTTCCAGTCTCCTTTGAATCTTCTTTTTCCAATCCTGCAAACTTGACCCATCACCTTACTCTCACTTTCCATCCTTTTTTTCACTTGCACCTCCCGCTTTGAACAAGAATCCTAAATAACAAAATTCATCTTCCACTCCCACCATTTCCCCTTTTATCTTCCATTCATACTTTACTTCATTCTCTCTCCTCCTGGAACATACTATCTTTGTCTACATCCCATTATTTGTCAGGTCTTTCTCTCTCACATACTTTTTGAATCCTTTTATTAGCAAGTTCATTCCACTTTCATTATCTGCCAAAAGCACCACATCGTCCGCGTAAGCTAATGGGTATATTCTCTTATTTCCTAGAACTATACCCCCTTTACCTTCATTTTCCATTTTCTCTTCTGGGTCCGAGACCCCTCCCTGTCGAGAAGTTCTCTCCTTTCTCTTCCCCTATCCTCACCCTTGTCTTCGTCTCCATAAAGACCTCTTTTATCCTCTCAATCAGCGCTTCGTCCACCTCCCTTTCTTTCATTGCCTTCCACAACACTTTCCCATTCACCGAGTCAAAAGCTGCCTTGAAATCTACGAAGAGTACGAGCAGTTCTTCTTTTTTCTGTACAGATTTCTGTTGACTAGATAATTCAGAACGGAGATGTTATCCACCGTCTCCGTCCCCTTCCTGAATTCTGTTCGATTGTGTGGAAGGCTTCCTTTCTCTTCTACCTGTTCTTATCTTCTTAAGCACCTCCGCGTAAATCTTATACATTACTGGCATGAGAGTGATTCCTCCTAATTTTCCACTTTTCTACCCCCTCCTTTCTTTAATAGAGGAACTAGCAAACCTGTTTACCACTTCTTCGGCCATCCTTCCCTTCTTCATACTTTATTACATACTTCCCAAATCTTTTCTCTAACCCTTCTTCCGCTAAATTTCATTGCTTCATTCTCCATCCCATCCCCTCCTGTCGCCTTGTTTTTTTACTTCTCAACTGCTTGATTCACCTCCTCTCTGGTCACCTAATTTCCACCTTCCATGCCTCCCTCCTTGATCTTTCTACCTTCCCCTCACACCTTGCTACCCATCCCTTGTAGCAATTTCTGGAAATATACTATCCATTCACCCATACTCATCTCTTCATTGATTCCTTTCCATCCACTCCTTTCTCTATTTATCACCTCCTATTTTTTTTCTTTATTGCTTTTTTTACCTCCTCCATGTACCTCGCCTTCTCCTCCTGTCGTTTTGCGTCCAGTAATTTCTTGTGTTTCCTTTTTCTTTTATTATGCTCCTTTCTGTCTATTTCACCTCTTCTCCAATTCATTGACGATAACTTCATACGCTCTTTACTCTCTACAGATTCCACATCCCACTAATCTCCCCCCCCCTCGCCTTTCTTCCTTATTTCGCCTAATTTCTTCCACTATCTCCTTTACCCTTCCCCGCATCTCACACACCATCTCATCCACACCTCTCCCATCTTTAATCACCACATTCTCTTGTTACATTCTTTCCGTATATTTTCTAAGCTTTTCTACTCCCCATTTGCCCATCTTTGCTTCCCTTCCTGTCGCCCCCTCCTTCTTAACGAACACATTCTCACATCTTGAACCAAACAGAAGAAATTTTTACTAATTTTGAACAGAAGAGTTCAATTCTCAACATTAAAATTTGCTCACTCGCAAAGTTTAGCATGCCTAGGGTGCGCGTCTGCTGGTTCCCGCGCTTCGCGCTCTATAATATATTTATCGCACGTTACGCACTCGGTCTTTGTACTTTCCCCATATTTTGTGCACAGACATTTCAAAAGTGAAGGGAAAAGCATTAACAACTGTATTTTGGTGATTGTGAATTCTCTTTTGTTAAAGCTCCTTCGGCTTCAATGAACACATTCTCATCACTATCTCGTGCTTCGCACTCAATTTTGTCCCAAATTCGAACAAAAAATGGCAAATTTGTAGATATAATTTGGGCGACAATTTTTGTTAAATAAAGTGTTATTGTAGCTTATGTTATTTTTCCAACAAGTAAATTTTTTTTATTTCAATATATTTTTATAACAAGAGTTCATAAAAAATCTGTCGATCTTTTTGGTTAGACAAATTTTGACTTTTAATTTTGTTTGTCTCTTCATTATCGTTTTTCCAAAAAATTTAATTTTTTATTTTCAATCCTATTTTTTACGATTTAAATCTAAAAATTATTAATAACAAATTTGTGGATCCTTTTTGGGTGAACAACTTTTGTCTATTAATTTTTTTACGTACCTTGAGAATTTTTTTAAAAAATTTAATTTTTTTATTTTTAATATTATTTTTCATGATTGAAACAAAAACTGCGCGTAACGTCAGAAAATTATTAATAACAAATTTGTAGCCCTTCTTTGGGTGAACAAATTTTTTGGAATTTGTTTTTTTTGTAGCTTGTGTTGTTGGTCCAAAAATTTAATGTTTTTATTTTTTAATGTTGTTTTTCATGAATTGAACAAAAGCTACGTGTCCCATCAAGAAATGATTGATAAGTTTGTAGATTTTTCTGGGTGAATAACTTCAGTTGATTTTCGATTTCTCAAGAAAATTTAAAAAGTTATTATAATATTGTAGGGTCTTCAAAAAGTAACGTTTTTCTTTCTTGGACTTTTTCCGTATCGTGCTTCGTTTATCTTAAAAAGTTTTTTTTTTCATTTTGAAAATGCTATAACTCTGATCATTTTCTTTTCATAAAAAAAGTCGTAAGGATAAATTATTGAATTTTCCCAGTATTACGACGTAAAAACTATTTTTTCTACCTCAGGAGGCCTCGAAACGTCAAAATTTGATGAAATTCGCGAGAATCATTTTTCGAATAAAATCAATACTTTCTCATCAAAATGAGAATGTAAAAAGATAAATTTTCAATCAAGAATGCAAGTGTTAAATTTCCTCTAGCCGCAACTCATAGTAATTAACGCGCTCAGATATATCGTTTTTTCATGTACGAAGTTTGTGTTGCATGAAATGTAGATTTAATCTTCCACGCAGCAGGTTAAAACAACAAGGAAAATGAGTATCAAGGAAAAAAAAATATATCGGACAGGTACGCTGATTTTATCGGCCATGAGCGAGAAACATTCGTTCTATCGCTTCGTGAGTGGAATAGAATTCCACAAAGTTTTGCAAACGATAAATGTGAAAATGTGACTATCATATGGGCACAGGTTGCGTTTCTACAATTTATCATAGACAATCTTCAACAGCCGTTATTTACACCCACTGTTTTCACGGAAACTCACGTGCATCGATCGAGAGAAATTCCTATCTTTGTTCAATTGTATATCCCACATATGTCACGATTGCGAAGAGAAATATCTCGATGTAATTGAAAAAAAAATTATTCAGAGGTTGAGAAAGTATTGATGATATGGTGGCCTCGATAATTATAAATAATTAAATAAATAATCATTATTATGTATGTATTATCATCATGTGCGAAATTTCAGAGATTGATATACAATCATACATACAATCTACATAATAGACAGAGAGACAGATAGAAAGACAGACAGGCAGATAGACAGATAAACAGTCAGGCAGACAGACAGACAAACAGTCAGACAGACACACATGCAGCCAGACAGACAAACAGTCAGACAGACATACAGAAAGACAGTCATATAAACAGACAGATAGACACACAGACAGCCAGACGGCCAGACAGACAGACAGACAGACATACAGACACACATACATACAAACAGTCTGACAGACATAAAGAAAGACAGTCATAGAAACATACATACATACATCCATACATACATACATACATACATACATACGTACATACGTACATACATACATACATACATACATACAGATAGACAGACAGACAAACAGACAGACATACAAACAGTCAGACAGACAAACAGACAGACAGACAAACAGTCAGACAGACATACAAAAAGACAGTCATAGAAACAGACACACACCAACACACAGACAGACAGACACTTTTTTTCCATTTGGATACAACTTTATTTATTAATTAGTTGTTTCATAAAACGTACACCTTTCTTAAAACGCCTGTATTTATGAAACTAAAAATGATAATTTTTTAAACAATAGCTGAATTTTACAAAAAAAATACAGCAAAATTTTCAACAAAAAATATAATAGTTGAAAGTTAAGTTAAATACATTGAGTTTTAATACAAGAAACGGATTTTCAATCAAACAGTTCAATTTTCAACCAATGTGATGAATTTTCAACTAAAATGATGATGGAATAGTTGAATTTTATACCAAAAAGGAGCAAACAATTTTCACGAAGTATTTCAATTTTTAAATAAAAAAGATCAATCATCAATCAAACAGTTATTTTTTCGTCCAAAAAAGATACACTTTTAACTGATAGATCTCTTTAAAAAAATTGAATATTCTTGAAAATGATCTAACTTTTTGAATGTTGGTCTAATTATAAAATTTCATGAGAATGGTTTCGAAATATATTTTATACCAAGTAGAAAATTGGATTAATATTTCTTCATCCATCAAAACAAAATTTTTTTTTTCATTTTTTGAGAATTTTGAAAATGATGAAGAGCATATAACATTTTTAGTTTTCATTGGAATTAAAAATGGCACTGAGATAATTTGTACGTCTTCTTGTCGTGTACCAGAAACTTTGACTAAAAATTCTAAAACTCGTGAAAAAATGTTGTGTCCAATTTTGAAAAAGCTCTACATTTTTGAATTTTGGAAACGAAAAATTTAACTGTGATATTCGCGAAATATATTTTAAATCTCGTAAATATTTTAAATAAAATTCCTCAATCTATCAGATAAATAATTCTTTCTATTTTTTGAAAGTTTTCAAAATTTTGAAAATTCTCTAAATTTTTTTAATTTCCATTGAAAATATCTGGTTAATGAACTTAATCTTCATTTTGAAACCCTTAACAAGTTCAACAAAGGCTGACTCGTTTAGACAAAATTCTTCAAACGTTATCGTGGCTATAACATTAAGGTAACCACTCATACATACATACAGACAGACATACAGACGAAACGTAATATAATTGAAATTTCAACAGCAAAAAAATCTGTCCGTCTCAGAAATGTTGAAAATGCTCTAACTTTATGAATTTTTATCCACAATAGTTGGTTAACGAACTTGTTCTTTCTTTTTAGGCCTTGAAAAAGTGTGTCAGAGCATAATCCAATCTGATCAATCTTTCGAAAGTCATCGTTCCTGCAAGATACAGACAGACAGACAGACAGACAGACAGACAGACAGACAGACAGACAGACAGACAGACAGACAGACAGACAGACAGACA
>CAKNXH010001028.1:107066-121928 GCA_932178445.1 Andricus quercusramuli
ACAGACAGACAGACAGACAGACAGACAGACAGACAGACAGACAGACATGCCGACATACATACATACATACATACATACATACATACATACAAACATTCAGACAGACACACATACAGACAAACAGTCAGACATACATACAGAAATACAGTCATAGAAACAGATAGACAGACAGACATACAGACAGAAAAACAGTCAGACAGATACACAGACAGACAGATAAACAGTCATACAGACATTCAGGCAGACATACATACATACATACATACATACATAAATACATACATACATACATACATACATACATACACACACACATACATACATACATACATACATACATACATACATACAGTCAGACAGACATGCAGGCAGACATACAGACAGACAGAGAGACAGACAGACACCTTAATAAAAATCGTTTTTTTCTGACTCAGGGGGTCGTAAAATGTGAAAATTTGATGAAAACCGACTAAGTCAAATTTTACATAAAACCAATACCTTCTCATAAGGATGAGAATATAAAAAATTTTAATTTTATATGAAAAACAGACAATATCAACCGAAAAAGACAAATATTCAAGAATAGCTGAGTTTTCAATTAAAAAATGCTTTTCAGTCAACAGAGAAAACGAATATAAAACAAACTGTAGAATTTTCAAGGAAAAATATGAATTTTCAACCAAGAAGATTAATTTTCGACCAAAAAGGACAAATGATCGAATTCGACGGATCGTTTGAATTTTTTTAAAAATCTACCTGAAATCTTCGTGGAATCTTTCGAAATCTTTGCGAAAAATTTTTAAATACTTGATAATTTTTTTTATCAGGATCTTAGAAAATTATTGAAATCCTGGTGAAATCTTCCTGATATCATTGGAAATCTTATCAAAATTTTTGAAATATTTCCTAAATATTTGGTCATATTTGCGAAATTATTGAAATGATTAAGGTCTTTGTGGAATCTTCTGGAACTATATGAAATCTTTGCGAAATATTTGAAATCTTTACGAAATCTTCTGAAATAATTTAAACTTTTGTGAAATATTTCTGAAATCTTTAGAAATTCTTGAGAAATATTTTTAATATTTTTTTGAAATATCTGATAACATTTTTAAAATCATTGAAATCTTTGTGATACTTTTGAGAAAAAATAAAAATCTTCGTGCACTCTTTGAAATTTATCTGAAATTTTCATGAAATATTTTTAATCTATCCGAAATTTTCGAAAAATATTTGAAATATTTGTGAATTCTTCGAAATTTTTGTGAAATTATTGAAATATTTTTGAAATATTTGGTAATATTTGTGAAATTGTTGTGAAATGCTTGGAAAATGATATTGTATCACATTGTATGGTATTGTATAGATAAATTACATTAATTTAAATTTTGTTAATAAAATATATTTTTTTTGATTTTTAAAATTTAACAAAAATGACAAAAATTTGGTTTTAAAGCCAAAATGATACTGTATGATACTGTATCATATTTCATCATATTATATGATATGGTATCATATTGTGTGATATTGCATCATATTGTATGAGAGAGAGAGAGAGAGAGAGAGAGAGAGACGAGAGTGGAACAAGCGAAGAAGAGATAAAGGAGAGGAAGCGTTACTTGTGAAGCGTTACTTGTGAAGCGTTACGCGTGATCTGACGCGTTACCTGTATATCCCCTCCAACCTCTTTACTTTTGCGAGCACACAACGTGTTACACTTATGTCTTTATGATTCCAATAATATTCATTTCTACCATTTTTTATAAGGGTTTTTTTCTAACGATTCATCTTTTTATCAATTTATTTATTCATAATGTGTTGCCTTAGGGTTTACGTGACCTCTGTTTCCTACAATAGTACTACCTACATATTTTATATTATCTGATCCATAATATTCATAACTATTTAGATAAATTCCTATATCTGAATACTTATTCCTGGTTTTTACAATTTTAAGTAACTTCCGTGTCCCTTTTCTTCCACTTCTCCTCTTCCTCAACCTTGTCATTTTTCACATTCACTCTTTCATTATTTCTCATTCGTTCCTCTAGTCCCTTCCAATTGCTTCATCCACTCCTCACCTAATCTATCCTTCCCTAAAATCTTTACCACATTCTCATGCAAGTTTTCTTTCTATTAAATTCATCTCCTACATACTTCCTATACATGCCTTCATGTTTTATCTCCCTATTTTGTTATCCTTGTCCATCCTCTCTCTCCTTATACCTTTCTCAAATACTTTGATACTTTTTTTAAATCAAGTTATACGATTGTTATTTTTATTCCTCAATCATCCCCCATCCTATTATTAATCTCGTCCTCTCCTTTTTTCTATCTCCTTCAAACACTATTTTGTTCCCTCCTGTCCCTTTCCCTCTCTTAGTTTCTCCTCAAGCTTCCATGTCCTCTTTCCCGCTCTGATACTTAATGTATTCGTTTGCGTATGGAATAACCAGACTCTCCTTCTTCAATCTTTTTTTAACCTTCCTTTTTCTATTCCCCGTATCTGTTCCATTGCTCCTTTTTCTTTCTTTATCCTTTCTCTTATATGAGCTTTATAATCTCTATCTGGTTGCAAGGTTTATACAAGATATTCAAACTCCTTTATTTCTTCTAACTCTACTCCCTTCCATCTCTCAGTCCATTCCTTTTCTATCTTCCCCCGTCCTTTTCTCTTCATTTTATCTTCTAGTGGGTTCAGAGGACAACCTTCTCTTACTCCTCTCACCAACGAGAAGCCCACTTACCTACACCCTACTTGCTCTATCTTTACCCTGCTTTTTGTCTCTCTAAAAATTTCCGATACTCTTTTGATTAAACCCTCTCTTATTGAGAAATTTACATTTAAAGAATACAATGTTAGCATTAGCGTCACTCCCTTATAACCTTTAATATCATCTCCTTTGACCTTTTTCACTGCAAATACCACCATCCCTTCTTTCCACAAATCTGACCACTTCTCTCCTCTCCACACTCTATTTCACATTACCCATGCCCATTTCTTGAGTCCTTTCCCCCAAATTTTCAGAATTCATTTTGGAATCTAATATATACCAGGTGTCTTCCGTCTTTCATTATTCCTAAAATTTTGACTATTTCCTCCCTTTTTACGTCCTTTTTCTCGTCTCTCTCCATACCATATTTTCCTCCTTTCCTAATTACATTCTCTGCCGCCCCTAGTGGAAAATTTTTTACAAAAAAGTACAGAAAATTTAAACATTTTTCTCAAAGATCTACAAATATATACAACAAATACAAATGCAAAAAAGCTTCTACGTTTAAATCTTAAATGAATAGTAGAATTTTCAAAGACAAGAATGACTAACAATTATTAAAAAAACAAAAAACCTTACGTTTGAAGATTTTTTTTTTAATATATAGCAATTGATTGGATACCATATATGTAATTTAAAATAATGTTATTACAATATTTTTAATATTCCTTACCCTAGGTCGAAAAAGAATCACTTTTTGACTGCATATCAAAATTGAACAATTGAGCAAGAATTGATCACGGTCATTGAAATTAAAAGATGCGAACTCTTCAAAACATTTTTTTTTCATTTGATGTTATAAAAACTGAACAGCAAATTACAACATTCAAAGTGAAATATTTTTGAATTTTGAAATTTTCAAATTAAAGCTTGGAAAAATGTTAATTAAAACGCTCAATAATTTTCGCGTATGAAATCAAAGTTTTAAAAACTTTTCAATTGAATGAAAAAATGTACAAATTTTCCAAATCATGTCATTAAAAGAAATTTGAAATCTTTTTAAATATTTGCTTAAAAATTTGTTCGAAAAAAATAATTTCATAATTTTCCAGGAATCTCATAATACTTTCATTATGTTGGTTCTCGAAATTTCCCAACAATTTTTTGGAAAATCTTGCAGAAGTAAAAATATTAACCTTCAAATCATCCAGATTATTTTTTGGAAATTTTGGAAATTTTATTAAATATTCTTTTTAAATTAATTGAAAAAAAAAAATGGTGTGACTTTTTTGAAATATTGTATTCTTGTGTGAAGATTTGAAAATTTCCACAATAATTTAAACAAAATTAAAAAAAATTTTATCACGCTAAACACCCAAATTGGAGAAATGTAAAATTCTGTAGTTTTCTGCAATACCTTGTTTTTTCTCACAACAACTTTAAAACAAAGTAAACAAAATATTAGTAAAAAGTTAAACAAATTTTTGGATTGTAGAAACCTGTAATTTATTGTTGAATTTTTCACTTTTCTACATAACATATAGGGAAAAAATTAGCTATTTGTATTTAAATGCATTTTTTTGTTAAATTTTTTACTTCCTTTACAAAAAAGTACATGTTTAAAAAAAAAAAAAATTACAGCTGTAGAAATGTTGCACTTTCTTTTAAATTTTTTTCCGTCAGGGCTGTTCTCAATGTTTGTCATCATAGGTCGAAAAGAAACAATTTTTCGACTGGAAATTAAAGCACTCAAAGGTGAAAATTTTTTTTTGAAAATCCTACAAAAGTGGAAAAATAGCTTGAAATCATCTAGATTATTTTTTGAAAAATTTAAAAATCTTATTAAAATCTTACTAATGTTATTCTCTTTAAATTAATTTGAAAAAAATGGTTTGTTTTTCTAAGAATTTTAATGCGTTTTAAATATTTTTTAATCTTCTCACGTTTCCAATTATTCTGGAATCTCTTCAAAACCTCTAAATATATTTTGAACTTACTTCATTTTTTAGAAATAATAATTATTCAATTGTCATTTATCAATCATAATTTCGAAAAAATCTCTTTAAATATTTTCTAAAATTCGTTTCAAAATAAAAAAATATTTTGAATATTCCCACCAAACTTAAGAATTTTTTTTATTTTCTGAAAACCTTTAATTGAAGAACAAGTCGAAACGTTGATGCGGATTCTAAAAGTATTGTTTGTAAACATTTATAATTTTTTGTTTAAATTTCTAAATTTCTACACCCAAATTGAAAAAATGTAAAATTCTGTAATTTTCTGTAATACCTTGTAGATTTTTACAGCAGAGTATACAAAATATTAACAAAAAGTTATACAAATTTTTGAATTGTAGAAACATGTACTTTATTGTTAATTTTTTTTTACTTCTCTGCAAGAAAATACAAGAAGAAATTAGCTTTCTGTTTTCAACTGTATTTTCTTGTTAAATTTTGTAAATTTTTTTTTTTTAAACGTACATGTTTCAAGAAAAATTGGATGATGATTTTTCTCTTTATCTCAGTGAATACCAAGATTTTGAAAAAATGTTCCAAACAAAAGCTCTAGCTAGTATGAAAATACATCTTTTTTGTGGAATACACTTTTTGCCCAAAGACATTATTTTTCGAGAAAAAGAGGACTTAAACCTGGAAAAGGGGACAAGCGTGACTGAACGCATTTTCGTACCTAGTCAGTAAATGTGTAGCCCCCGCCACTCAAACCCAACGCAATTCTCTTTTTCTAGTAAAATAACGGTTTTAGGCAATAAATGTATATAACAAAAAAGATGTATTTTTATAGGAGCTAGAACTTTTGTTCCAAACATTTTTCGAAATTCCTTGTATTTACTGAGATAAACGAAAAAATCATAATCCTGCTTTACTCTTTTCCTTATGTTCCTCTCTCCATCGACTATCTTGCGTGCTCTCCTTCCGTCCTAACCTTCCCAACTTCTTCAAATCTTTTATTTTCCTTTACTTTTCGATGTGTGAACGTCTTAGACCTCGATATGGGGAGTCGCGCCTGATTCAAATGAAACCACGACTAGAAAGTGTAACGCAGGCCTCTGACACACGCGCTGTGTCTCAGGTCAGAGAACGGAGGCTTGCTTCTCTCTCTCTATTTCTTTCTCTGTCTCTCTCTCTCTTGCGCTCTCTCTCTCTCCCCTCTCACTCCACCCCCTCTCTTTCTCTCAAACGAATAATAATTGTTTAAAAAATTGTAAATTATTTACAAATAAGAGGAAAATATTTTGTGTCTAATTTGAAAGAAAGAAACAATTCTCCATATTTTTCTTATAAGTTTTGAGTACTTAGATGTGTAATAATAATAAGTGTCATAATAATGAATTTTTCATAATGAAATTTTAATTTTTAATGTTCTTTTTCATGAAATATAATTAGCCTAATTCTAAATGTAAATGCGGAACATAAGTGCGACACAATGTGTTTTTTCAGAAAACTGATACCGGTCCGCATCGGTATTTTGAAAACAAAGCTTGACTAAGCAGGCAAAGGAGAGAATGCGTTTTAGGAAATAAAATAGTTTGAAGAATGAATAAATACATTTTTTGAATGTTTAAAATTATATAATTTTTAAACAATTTTAGGTTGAAATAAATTTTAAATTTATTATAACAGATATGCGAACCTCAAAGCATGTCCAGAGTTCTTTCAGAGAAATTTGTATGTGTTCAAAATTATATCATTTTCAAACTATTTTAAATTAAAAGCAGTACAATTTAATGATTCAAAGTTGTTTCTTGAAAAATCAAAATTGAACAATGCCATTTACAAATTGAAAATTAAAAAAAATAAAACAATGAAAATTTTAAAGTTTACATTCAGCACCCTGAAATTCTAACGATTCAAGATTTATTTTATTTTAAATAATTCAATTTTATTTAGTTTATTTTTGAATGTTTGATTTACAATTTCTTATTTTAAATAAGCAGTCAAGTATTGCTGAATATTGAAACAAAAATGTCGGGCTTACTTACAGGATTGGAGAAATAATTAGATGAAAAAAAGTTGAATTTGAATGTAGGAAAGACAAAGATAATGAGGTTTAGAAAAGGAGGGGGAAGAAAGAAAGAATGGACGGGAAGATGGAAGGGGAAAAAATTAGAAGAAGTAAAAGAATTTAAGTATTTGGATATCTTGCAAGCAAATGGAGATCATAGAGCTCATATAAGAAAAAGGATAAAAAAAAGCAGCAGGGGTAATGAAACAGAAATGGGGGATAGGAAAAAGAAGGTTTAAAAAAAATTGGAGAAGGAGAATGTGGTTATTTGATACGCTGTTATGGGCGGTATTAGGTTATGGAGCAGAGATATGGGGATGGAAAGAAAGGAAAGAGATTGAAAGTTTACAAGAAAGGTATGTAAGGTGGAGGCTAGGGGTAGTATGGAGGACGCCGGTATATATGGTGAGAGAAGAAGCGCAAAGGGATAGATTAAGTACCAGAGCGGGAAAGAGGGCATGGAATTTTGAGACGAAGCTGAGGGAGGTAAAGGGAGGGGAATTAGCGAGAAAGTGTTTCATAGAGGTAGAGAAAACGAGAGGGAGGGCGATGGAATTAACGAGACGGGAGGAAGAAAGGAGGGAGTTCTTTGAGGCTAGAGATATAGAAGACGGGACTGGACTCAACTATGGAGAAGTGGAAAAAAGGGAGAGAGAAAGACAATTAATAGAAAGATGGGGGATGATTGAGAAATCAAAATATAATATATGGTATAAGATGATAAAAAAGGAAGGAGTACCAAAGTATTTCGAAAAGGGATGGGGAGAGAAAAGATGGACCAGAATAGCAAGATTTAGATTGGGAAACGAGATAAGGGCAAGTGTGTATTGGGAAAAGAAAGATAACAGGAAGTGCAGAATATGTGAATGGGAAAAGGAAACATGGGAGCATGTATGGGAAGGATGTAGGAGAGGAATGGAAGATAAAGGACCCGAGTCGAAATATAGGTCCTTTTTTTATTCTCTTAAATTCTCTAACCACGGAGACTTTATGAGGATCTAATGAGGATTAATACAATATAATTCAAGTACTATTTAACTACTCAAAATGTGCACAAATTTCCATTTTTGCATGTTTAGAGGTCCTAAAACGGACTTAATGAAGTACTTAGTAGATTCTCGTAGATCCTCCATTCAGTGCTTTTTATTCTATTGCGCATGCGTCGTAGAGCGCGCTTTTTTTGAAATAACAAAAATTCCAATTCAAATATTCTTAACTAATAATCATTACTAAATGTACAGAAATTTTGCATCCATCCATCTTCTTACTTGTATCGAATGCAAAATAAAATTACAATGTGATTTTATTGAATGTAAGACATGTCTAGTAGATTATAAATTTCATGTATTCAATAAATTCTTAATGATAACTTTGTGCTTCGTTCGTTGAATGGAAAGGTAGATTGATGTAATATTTCTGTATGTTTAGTAATGAATATTTGTTCAGAACATTTGAATTGAAATTTTTCCTATTTCAAAGAATACCCAAATTTTGGTTTCAAATTTATGAAAAAGTTCTGGTTCTATAATGAAAATTGAATAATTTTTTTTAGTATATTTTATTGACATAAAATAAATACCCTAAATCAAACACGTGATGCAGTTTAACTGAAAACTTAATTAAACAGGCGATAAGCAATCCGCCAAATTTATTCTGTCGGATTGAGATTTGCTCGAGTCGTGCGAAATGTCTTGATGCTGGGGAGTCCATGAAACATTTGATTCTAAATATATAATTTAGTCAATTGCGATGACTGCGCATTTGAACCTGATAGTGTGGTAAAAACTACAGGCTGCTTAATTTTCTGCTTTTTCTCTGGAACAGCTGAATACATGGGAACAACAGACGATTCATTTTTCAGTGCATTTTCAAACGTTAGACTTTATAATGTTCTTTTTAAACTTATTGTTTTGGCCTAAGCTCCTTTTTTCGTCAATAGCCTCTTTAGAAAAAATTTTTCTAGAAGGTTCCAATATTTCTCCTTCATCGGAGACGAACATTTTCTGCAATGCATTCTTATCTTCTGAAAAATATGCATTTTTATATTAAAAATGAATCGGAATTGATTAGATTCACATTTATAACAACTATTTACTTTTAAATGAACTTTTATGTTAAAAATTCTACTGTTTTGTGGACAATTCATCTTTTTGGTTTGAAAATTCAACAGTTTGGTGGAAAACTAAAGTATTTGTTTTAAACTTTATCCTGTATATTGTGTAAGTTAAAAATGAAACTGTTTGGTATAAAATTGACGTATTTAGTTGAAAAGTCATCTTTTTGGGTAGAAATTATTCTTTCTTGTTGTAAATTGATCTTTTAGATTGAAAATTTATCAATTTTGTCGAAAATTCGTTTTTGTTCAAAGTTACTTTTTTTCCAAAGTTTTTATCTGAAGATTTAACTATTTGAAGTTTTGTTGAAACTTTAAGCTGCATATTTTATATCTTAAAAATTGAACTATTTGGTAGCAAACTCATGTATTTTATTGAAAAGTCGTTTTTTTTTTAGTAGAGAATGAATCTTTTTTTGTTGAAAATTCAACTATTTGGTAGAAAATAAATATATATTTGGTTAAAAAGTCGTCTTTTTGGTACAAAATTATTCTCCTGTGTTGAAAGCTCATCTTTTTGGTTGAAAATTTAACAATTTGGTTGAAAATTCCTTTTTTTTTTGGTACAAAGTTATTTTTTTTATCAGAGTTTTTATTGGAAAATTTACCTGTTATATTTTTGGTTAAAACTTTATCCTGTATATTGTATAAGTTGAAACTTCAACTATTTGGTAGAAAATTTCAGTATTTTATTGAAGTCGCCTTTTTGGGTATAAAATAGTCGTCTTTTTGGGTACTAAATAAATCTTGTTTGTTGAAAATTCAACTATTTGGTGGAAAATTCATATATTTTCTTCAAAAGCCGTCTTTTTGGGTAGAAAATTTGTTTGCTGAAAGTCCAACTTTTTGGTTGAGAATTCAACTATTTTGTGAACGTCATCACTTTTGGTCGAAAATTTAACTATGTTGTAAAAAATTAATCCTTTTGGATTGAAAATTCATACTTCTTGGTTGAAAATTTATCTTTCTTGGTTGAAAAGTAACTTCTGTTAAAAATGTAACCGTCTTCCAAAAAAGTCGTCCTTGTGGCGTCAAAATTTTACTACTTGGTTAAATCTTGAAATATTTTTTTGGAAAACTCGTCTCTGTTACTCGAAAGTTTATCTGTTTAGTTGTTAATGCTACAGTTTACTTGAATCTTTGTTGGGTATGAAATTTGAAGTTATTTATGTGAGTTTCTAAGCGAGGGCAGAAATCAATAATTCAGACCTTCATATCACTGATATTGGTATTTATTCAATAAAACACACATAAGTTCGTGGACTGTATAAATATTTAGCGTGGTAATTGTTGAACAGTTTATGTATTCACGCGTGACATGACATTCGAGAGAGTTAAGTGTATTCTGCGACGGTTCGGTAATATCTCCTCTAGACTGATTTTGAAAGACGCGTTGAAGCTCTAGTCGAAGTACAAGTGTTGGGAGCTTCAACCAATTAGAAGTAAGGAATTGGTTGGTGGGGTTGATAGGCAACACCCTCTAGAAAATGCAGACGAGGCAAGCTGATGCTGGGTTTTTCCGCAAAAGGCCCTGATTTGAATTCTATGGATTTCGGAATGGTCAACAAGAATACGGTAGAGGTACTATTACCAAGGGTCTCAGGCTCTATCTATTATCCAAGGCTACCTACCAAATTATTTAATCCTGTACTGCTGAAGAGTATTTACAGAGACATGGCAATTTGGCGTAAGAGAAAGTTTCCCATCTATAAAAGTATAAATCAGCTAAGATAGAACCTAAGTAGTAGCAATTGTGGAAAGTTAAGATTGCCTAGGCTAGTATATTTACTGACCATCCTTCACTAAAAGAGATATAAAAACGGCAGATGTTCCAACAAGCAATATACTGTCTAGTCGCTGACAAAATAAATGAGAAATATATTTACAATAGTAAAATTCGCTTTGGTAGACTCAACATCCCGGCCCCCTTGAACCAATAGAGTTCAAATGATGCATGTGTACATATAAAAAATTAACTTCATAGCAATAAATAACAGTTATGATAAACAATAATCAGGTGTATACATAGCATAAATGAGAATTCAATACAATCGAATATTCTTGGTTACAATTAAAAAATTGGCAGTGGACACAACTGTGTGACTGCACGAGTGTAAGTTCCAGAATTTGTTCGTAATTTCACTACCCGGACGACGTTGTCTCGACCTGGGTGCACCTCCACGATGCGTCCCAATTTCCAGCTTAAAGGAGGAAGGTTATCCTCCTTTAGAAGAACCAAAGTGCCAACTTTGACTTGTCCTTCTGTCGGGTTGTTCCGCCACTTGCTTCTGGTAGTCAATTGGTGAAGATATTCTCGATGCCAGCGTGTCCAAAAGTGCTGGCGCAACATTTGAACGTGTTGCCATGCTGATAATCGGCCAGTTGGTATGCTTTCTAAATTGGCTTGAGGGATCGTGGATAATGAACTGCCTATCAGGAAATGGCTCGGTGTTAATGGGAGAAGGTCATTAGGATCATTTGAGAGAGGTGATATTGGTCTGGAATTAAGAATCGCTTCAATTTCCAAAACGTATGTCTCTAATTGATCGTACGTCAACAAAGTGTTGCCGACTGTTTTAATCAAGTGCTGCTTAAATGACTTTACTGACGCTTCCCACAGTCCTCCAAAGTGGGGAGCGCGAGGAGGAATAAAATGCCAACTAATTCCTTCATTTGTCGTCTGTCGTGTCGTTAACTGATCGTTACATGCAGAGCGAAAAAATGTATGCAATTCCTTGATTTCCTTATGACCCCCCACGAAATTGGTAGCATTGTCTGAATAAATGTTATTCGGTTTTCCTCTACGAGCACAAAATCGCTTAAGCGCTCCGAGAAAGGCTTCGGTTGTTAGGTCGCACACTAACTCTAAGTGTACGGCCTTGGTCGCAAAGCAGACGAAGACAGATACATATGCCTTGATTCGTTTCAAATTTCTATATCGTTTTTCTTTAATAAAGAAAGGACCGCAATAATCAATACCGGTATTTAAAAATGGACGACTTTGACATATTCGACTCTCAGGGAGATTGCCCATAAGAGGAGTCGATCCGCGTGGTTTGACCCTAAAACATGATACGCATTGACGAATTACCAATCTTACAACATTTCTGCCGCCAATGGGCCAAAACTCCTCTCGGATAGCATACAGTGTTGCCTGAGCACCTGCATGCATTTTCCGTACGTGTTCCTTTCTGATTATTAATTTAGTTAAATGGTGATTTTTGGGTAGCACAATGGGATATTTCTGATCTTCTGGGATTTGTGCTCGTTCTAATCGACCTCCTACTCGGATTATGCCATCATCAAGGAATGGGTTTAAGCACAACAAACTACTTTTGGGATCAAGAGGCTTGTTTTCGGACAAGTGTTTGAATTCGCTTGCGAAAGCTGAGCGTTGTAATAAATGTATTATTTTCTTCTTGGAAGACTCAATTTCAGCTACTGATAAGGAACTAGTATCTTTATGTTTATTCTTGTTCTTACAGTTATTTATGGATCTCATACAAAAGGCCATTACTCGAATCAAGGTATCGAAAGATGAATATTTTTCTAATAGATTGTGACCGGCAATCGTCAATTTAAACATTTTTACTGTTACATCATTGCGTTTTTCAAGAGGTTCTCCCGTGAAAGACTGACCTTGAGGCCAGGTACCTTCTTGTTTACGAAGCCAATGTGGTCCGTGTTTCCAAAAATCGTTGTCTAAACATTGTTGCGGTGTAAGACCGCGAGATAAAAGATCAGCGGGATTTCCCTTTGAGGGAACGTGTCGCCAATCTTCAGCTTGAGTTAAAGATTGAATTTCGGCGACCCGATTCGCCACGAAAGTTTTTAGGGTGTGTGAAGGTGTGTTTACCCAATGAAGCGTAATTGTTGAATCTGTCCAAAAACATGTTTCACTAATTTCAATATTTAGTGTGTCCTTTACGTCTGTGTATAATTTAGCCAATAGAAGTGCGGCACATAATTCAAGTCGCGGAAGACTAACCGATTTAATGGGCGCAACTCTTGATTTTGAACAGATTAAACATGAGTATGCTAGACCTTCAGTGTTTACTGATCGGAGATACAAACATGCTCCATAAGCACGCTCACTAGCATCGCTGAAGCCGTGAAGTTGAAAATTTACATTGTTTTTAATTGTTATGCATCTATCAAATTGAACGTGATTCAAAAGAGGAAGTTGACGACTATATTCAAGCCATCCCTGAAGAAATTTTGATGGAACGTCTTCGTCCCATGAAAGTTTAATTTTCCACAAATCTTGAACGAATAATTTCGCAACAACGACTACAGGCCCTATCAATCCTAGAGGGTCAAACAGTTTCGCTATTGCTGAAAAGATAGAACGCTTCGAGGTGCAATTTGAATACAATTGAGACTTCACTGATATGTGAATGGAATCTGTTTTTGGATTCCAAAAAAGACCGAGAGTTTTAATCGTATCTGAGCAGTCTAGAGCCATGAGGCCTTGTTGTAAGTCACCGACTAAGTTCTCAACTAATTTAGGCTCGTTTGAGGCCCATTTCCTGAGACTATATCCCCCCTTTGCTAAAAGTTTAATTAGATCGTTGCGTAAATCTAAGGTTTCCTCAATGGTGTTTGCTCCTGTGAGGAGATCATCCACATAAAAATCTCTTTGCAAAATGGAAGCTGAAATAGGGTGAGATTGTTTTTCATCTTCGGCCAAACGAAAGAGTGTTCGAATTGCAAGGTAAGGTGCCGAGGCGGTTCCGAAAGTGACTGTGTTTAATGTGTATGTTTGCATGGGTTCGTTTGAGTTATTTCGCCAAATCACCTTGTGAAATTTTCTATCATCAGGATGTAATTGAACTTGTCGGTACATCTGTTCGATATCCGCTGTGACTACAATTGGAAAGGTTCGAAAACGAGTAAATATGGAAAATAAGCTGTCTTGTATTGTTGGACCAACCATTAAAGTATCATTCAATGATATTCCTGACGAAGATTTGCTAGAGGCATCGAAAACAACACGGGTTTTTGTTGAAAGACTATCCTTCTTTATAACCGCGTGATGAGGAAGATAGTAACCTTCCTCTGATGAAGAATCTTCTAAATGAGGAATCATGTGACCTTGTTTTAGATAACTATCTATGCAATCTCGATATTGTTTATTCAGATCAGGATCCTTAGAGAATTTAGTCTCGAGATGGTTGAAACGCTTAATTGCAATATCGCGAGAATTTCCGAGTTTGTCCTTTTTGTCGTTAAAGGGTAGAGCGACTGTATAACGTCCATTCTCAGCGCGTGTTGTTGTCTCGAGGTAGTGTTTCTCACAAGCTTGTTCCAATTTCGAATGTTTGGGTGCTGGTCGACCGGAATCTAGTTCCTATAAAAGTGGGACCTGAGCCATTTTTGTGAAGTTACAATGGATATTATGTAACTTGGCGCGAATTTGATGAATGCCTCCCGCTACAACCCAACCGAGTTCAGTTTCTTGCAAGACTGCAGGATGTTGTTTAATCGAAATTTTACCGGGACGAAGAAGGTGATAAAAATATTGAGCTCCCAGGATCATGTCGATCCCATGCGGAGTCTGAAAGTTGGGGTCGGCTAGCACTATGCCCTTGGGTATCTCAAAGGAAGAAGGATCAATGGGCGACGAAGGCATTGTGTTACTTATGTTATTCACAACGAAAAGAGAGAGATCATATTTGGTATCGTTATACCGAGATTTAATAGTGGTTGATGCTGTGAATTTGATATTAGTCAATAGATTGTCAACCGCTTCAAGTGGAATGTCAGCAGGAATTTTCCGTAAGCCTATCTTATCTGCGAATGGCTCTGATATGACGTGAGGCTGAGAACCTGAATCTAGCATTAAGCGACAAGGGTGATACCGTCCTTGTTTATCAATGACATCTACAATGGCTGTAGCTAAAACGACTTCCGACGGGATAAATAATTGATAACTACTAACCGGGGGGGTAGATTCGTTATTCACCCGTTCTGTCTCAATAGGATTCTGATTCGATTCTTTGTTTTGCTCAA
>CAKNXH010001028.1:126928-162145 GCA_932178445.1 Andricus quercusramuli
GAGAAATATATTTACAATAGTAAAATTCGCTTTGGTAGACTCAACAATCTTTTTATTTAAAAGAATTTATAAACGTAAAAGCCATCTTTAGCCGACGACTACGTTACTTTCGGAGTGGGGGGGGGGGGGGGGGGGAAAAAAACCAAAAAGGGGGCAAAATATTTTACGGACGGCCCGTAACTGGAAACATTTTTCGTGTGACAAGAAAGTGGCTTGCCGCCGCCAGGCCTTTAAAAAAAGTACCCTGGCGGTGCCAGACCCCGCCAGGCCTCGACTGCGCCACTGTTCATGATTTTAAATTATCTGCAAAATGCATTCTACAATTAACATACGCTGAGCTCAGGAAATTTCGTCGTAGCAATTTGTAGGTTATGTCGTCCAAGTTATAGACATTTTTCGATCGATTAAAATCGCTACACACAATGGCTTTGTATGTTCTCACCATTATATATGGAATGCTTACGTACCTGGAATTGCTATTATTTTTGGTTGAGCCTTCGTTTTTGCTCCAGTTTTGTGATCGACCCATGTCAAACTGGAAATCGAGTTGACAGACCTGTGCTTAACGGGAAATGTGGATAATTCAAGCACATTTTTGATGCTATTGGCCACCAAGTAAGAGCGTACTTCTTGACTCTCATGATAACGAATTTCGTCGATTGAATTTTAGCCAAAACAATTTCACTTTTGAAGGAAAATGCCGACTACACTTGGGAAAATTCTCGTAATGATACCAAAACATGTGGTTACTTCGGTCGATTGATCTGATTGATCGTCTACGACCACGGTCTGCTGTTTGAATGCGCATACGTCGCGTCGAGAACCAGATTGGTTACAGTTGGCGCGCGTATTTAAAATGATGAAAAGTGCAAATCAATCGTTTGAAACAAATAATCATTGTAAAATTACTATGAACGATTCCTTGGTCACAAATTAGACCTATAAAGTAAAAGTTAAAATAACTATTTGATTTTACTCCTTCAAAAATGAATAATCGCTTTTAAATTTAAAGGAAGAAATACCTTTTTTATCACGAATATGAATTTGAAATAATTTTTTATTTCTTTATGCACTTTATAATTGTTGTTTGTTGTAAACAAAAAACAAAAAAATTTAATCATTTTAATAAGAGCGCCACCGTTAACCAATCCGGTTAATGCGCGTGAAAACATTTTAACGATACCTGCTTGCGCATATTAACATAACCTCTAAATGATAGAGAGAAGCGAGAAATTGTGAAACTATTCATTTTAGAATAATAGTGTGTAACTGAGTGGTATAAATCATATTAATTTAAAGTGAACAATGTCAAAAAAAGCGCTCAGTGAACTTGGGAATCGGCGAAGAATAATATAGCAGAATAATATTTTATAAGTGATATTGTTAAATACTTAAAAATAGTTAATAATTAATATTTTAGTTAATTTTAAATATTATTTTCAATAATTTTACATTCAAAAACTCTAAATGGGATTTAAAATCATTCCAGAGATTATAGAGTATTAAAATCAGACTTATTATACTGTAGAGATTATAAGAGGTGTAAATGAGAACTTGAAAAATACTACAAAAATTTCAAAGAGACTCGAAGAGGATTAAAATTCGACTGAATGACACCTAAGAGAATCAAACAAGGATGTCGAGTATTTAGGAGATCCAAAAAAGAATTCATTCAGCACCATGGAGAATATAAAAAGGACCTATATTTCGACTCGGGGAAGCTGGCAAGAGAATGTGGTAAAGATTCTAGGGGAGGATGATTTGGGGGAAGAGTGTATCAAGAAGTAAGAGGGTGCTAGGGGAGCAAATGGAAAAGAATGGATGCAAAAAAATGGCAAAATGGAGGTACAAGAGAAGTGAAAGGAAAAGTAAACGGAAGTCGCTTAAACTAGAAGCGTAAGAATTTGTAAAGATTGTAAATAATGGTTATGTAATAGCATAAGTAGATTAAGATGCGTTTGCGTTACCGCTCTCTCTCTCTCTCTCGCGTGCACTCTCGCTTTCGATCACTCGCTCACACGTTCGCTAACACGTCCCAAATTTCGCTATCGCCAAATTAGAATTAAGGCTTTGGATTTAAAATTTTCTGTAAATAGTGAGGATAAGATTTTAATTATGAATATATTAATCAAAATGTTTTTGAAAATTGAAAAAAAGATTTTGAAGTTTCAATCGGATAAAATAGTTCAATTTTTAACGTAAAAATCTATAAATTATTTTGTTATGAACAGATTCATAATCGTCTTATAAAATCAATTTTATTATTATTCTATTGTTAAGGGTCGAACTATAGTTCAATTTTAAAAATAAATACATACTTAATTTATATTTACAATTTATCAACTCAACATTTTTCTTGTTTTCTTTTTTTGTCAAAGTTAACCCGTGCCCCCGAGCCTTTAAAATCAACATGGGGTTTTATATGGGAAAAGCTTGATTTCCAAAAAAAATGGGAAAAAGAGCTACTTGTTATAAAGTTTTTGAGAATTAAAGTATTAAAAACCTCTTAACGCATGTTCAATGAATAATTTCTACCCAGTAAGTTTTAATTTTGACTCCCCATCCCCCTTTCAATCCATTGTTATTGTGCTTGGAAAGAAGAACAATTATTATTTGTTTGAGTATTATATTATTCTTAAAATCGTGGAAAATTATTGTTTTCGGGATATAAGTGATAGATTCCAATTTTACAGAAATAGAAAGCAATATATTAATTTTATTAGAATTTATTTAAAAAAATACAAATTTTAATGTTTCCGAAAATAGTTAATAAATCACAAAGCAATTAATATTTTTTAATCTCTTTGCACTAATTTTAAAGATAATTTTCCTAATTATTTTAGTGACTTGATAAGATATTTCTAGAACATTTCCTTCGATGCAATCAGAACCTAAGCTTAATTTAAAGAACTTATCAATATTTACATAAAGTCAGGTTTTCATAACTGAATTAACACAAATTGATAGAACAGTATTCTAACAGACTTGCCGAAAATTATCTTCAAAATTAGCCCAAAAACAATAATAAATTGGTTATTTCCGAATTCATTTATATTTTCCGGAAACATTAATATTTTACGTTTTTTCAAACAACTTCTAATAAAATTAACACATACTGGCTTTCATGAATGCCCATAAAACGGGTACCATTATCACCTTTCACCACCTATTGGAAAATGGATGTCCAGAAACTTTTGCACGACATTACGTATAAGAGAAAATAAATTTTTATACTCCTACATGCGCGTGAGTTATTATTTGCTTTGTGTAAGATTTCAATTTCAGTTAACGTTTACAGAAGATGTTTACACATAAATCTGTCTTGGGTCGTAGTTTAGGACGCACGTGATGTTTTTTTACACATCTCAGTATACTTTTTTTTTCCTGTATTCTTCTCCACTACTTTTCCCCTTTATCTATTTTTTCAGTTCCTTTTTCACCTCCTGTTTTTTCTCTTTACATTCCTTATCCTATCCACTTTTGTCTTATATGAAGGGTAAGTGGTCAGAAAAATTTTTCACATAAGATGTTTTCAAGTCTGCGAGCTAATAAAAAACAAGAGGTAAACAGATTCTATTGGTGAAGGGGTCGTCAATATATTACGTAACGTCTTTAGGGGGAGGAAGGTTTCAAAAGAACCTGCTATGGTCCTCTTACGAAGGGAAATATGGAAGTATTCGAGAAATGTTACGTAGCATTTTTTTAATGTAATCATTTTCAGAAAATAGTAAAATAGTATAAGGGGGTTGAGATAGAACTGAAAAAATTCTTTTTTGGTTTTGATACAGTTTAAAAAAAAATTATTTCACTTAACAAATTATCGCGAATTTCTTATGTGTATGATTTTCAATGATATATCCACAAATTCTAACTTGATGAGAAATAATTTTTTCTAAAATATGATTTTGTATAAGCAATATTTTTGATAGTAAAATTTACATACACAAAATTCGCAATACTTTCAACCCTTATGTGGTGCCCAAAATTATTTTAAAGAATTTTTTAAAACATATATTAAAAAGTCATTCTTTTAGGACCTATTTTGTTAAGTTTTCTTTCTTATTTAATTAATTTTTTCAACCATATATTTAATTATTCCATTTTTTGGTCGAATTTTATCTTTTTTAGTTGAAAATTCAACAATTTGGTTCAAAATTCAACAATTTGATTGAAAATTCATGTATTTTATTAAAAAATCGTCTTTCTTGGCAAATAAATTATTTCTCTTGGTTGGTTGAACATTCAACTGTTTTGTAGAAAATCCATTTTTTTTTATCGAAAATTAATTTTTTGAATGAAAATTAAACCATTCTATTACTCCTTGAAAATGTGTCTGTTTAGTTTTAAAATTGAACTATCTATTTTAGAAATTTATGTAATTTGTTAAAAATTTGTGTTTTTTGGCAGAAAATTAATCTTTCCGGTTGAAAATTAAACTATTTGATTAAAAATTTATCTATTTTGTTGAAACTTCGACTTTTTTGGTAGAAAATCAAGTTTTGGTTCAAGAATACAACTGTTTTTCATGTAAAATTAAAATCTATTTGTTTCAAATATCAACTTTTAATTAATTGATTTTTTAACTAAAAATTAATTTTTCAACTAAAAATTTAACTAGTTGGTTGAAAATTCAACAGTTTGGTTGAAGATTAATTTTTTGGTTCAAAATTCATATTTTCGTGTTGAGATCTTAACTGTTTTGTAGAAAATTTGACTTTTTGGCTTCAAAATTCTACAAGTTGATAGAAAATTCAATTGTTTGTTAGAAAATTTGAATTTTTTTCCAAAAAGTTCGTTTTCTTATAAAAAATTATATATTTTTAAAATGAAAATTGAACTATACAATTTCTGATTTTAACTTTATCTAGTTTAAGAAATCTACTATTCGTTTTTGGATTAAAAATTAATTTATTACTAAAAATTTTACGATTTGGCTGAAAATTTAACTGTTTGGTTCAACAGTTTTTTGCTTCAAAATTTATATTTTCGAGTTGAAAATTTAAAAGTTTTGTAGAAAATTCGACTTTCATTGAAAACTAATGTTTTTGAATAAAAAATCAACTATTGCATTTCTGGTTGAAAATGTATCTTTCTTAGTATACAAATTTAACTATTTGGCTGGAAATGTATGTAAATTGTCGAAAAAATTTGTTCGAAAATTTATCTTCTTTGGTTTTAATTGACTATTCGGTTGAAAATCCTTTGTGAAAAATTCATCTTTATGAGCTAAAAATTAATTTTCTTGATTGAAAATTAATCGTTTCTGTGAAAAATTAAATTATTTTATATAAAAAGTTAGATTTGCAGATTAAAAAAAAAGTTAACAAGAAAATTAATTTTCAACAAACTTTTTGAATTTTCAATCAAAAAGTTGATTTTGTGGCAAGAAGATTTACATCCTGCCTAAAGGGATAAATTTTGAACTAAATGCATTGATTTTTAACAAATCTAGAAAAAAGTTGAATTTTAAACTCAAAAATATTACTTTCAGGCAAAAAAGTTGAGTTTTCTACAAAAAAGTAAAATTTCCAGCATAAAGTTCATTCAAAATAAAATAGTTAGATTTTCAATTATGATTATGAATCCTTAATAAAAAAATTATTTTTCCAACAAAGTAGTTCAACTTTAAGTCAAATAATCGAAAGGATAAATTTTCAACCAACAACATTGAATTTCTATCAAGAGACACACATTTTGAACAAAATACATTTTTCAATAAAAACAGTTAAATTTCTAAAAGATAAAAAACTAAAGGAAATAATAATTTTTAACAAAGCAGTTGAATTTTCGATAAAAAAAGATTTCTTTTTAACCATATAGGTGCATTTCATACAAGATAATCAATTTTTTAAACAAACAAACATTTTAAATTAGAGACCAAACCACCAGCAACTATAACTTGGCAATTCTGAATTCTCTTTTGTTAAAACTCCTTCGACTTTAACGAAAACAGTCTCATCACATATTTCGTGCTTCGCACATGATTAAAATTTTTCAAAAATGCAAACTTTTCTACATTATATCCAACTCTATTATATTAAATAATAAAAATACGTCATACTTTTCATCATTACTTTAATACTTGTTCCTTATTTGGCATTAATCTTCAGTCTTTATTTTGCAATCTATCTGAATTAGCAGCCCCAGATTGAGGTACAGAAATAAATGTAATATACATTTGATATAGTAGTGTTAAAAATAATGTAGAAAATAAAGAGCTTTAACAAAAGAGAATTCACAACCGAGAATCAACAGTTGGTTTAAAACCCATAAATTGACAAATGGTACAATTTTGATTTGAAAGTGTTAAAAATTCAACTGCTCAGGGTAAAAATAATTTGTTTCCGTTGAGGATTCAACCATTTTGTTGGAAAATCGTCCTTTTCATTGAAAATAATTTTTTAACTAATAATCCAACTATTTCGTTTTTGGTTGAATATTTCTTTTTTTTGGTTAAAAATTTAAATATCTGGTAAAAATTCACATATTTTGTTGAAAATTCTCCTTTTTTTGGTAGAAAATTTATCTTTTTTAGTTGAAAATTCAACAATTTGTTTGAAATTTGTGTATAACAATTTCATTTTTTGGTCCAAAATTCATTGTATCAGTTGACAACTTGTTTTCTTTTAGTAGAAAATTAATTTTCACGGTTTAAAATTCTCCTCTCACTTTTTTTTTTGAAAATTCATCTGTTTAGGTTCAAAATTCAACTATTTCAATAGGAAATTCAACTATTTGGTTGAATATAAACTTTTCTGTTGAAAACTAATATCTTTCTGTCGAAAATTTAACTCTTTTGTATTCAACTTCTTTTTTGGTTTGAAAATTCAGCAATTTATTTTTTCGATTCAACGCTTTTATTACGAATTCATTTTTTCTGCTGAAAACTCATTTCTCTGGTTGCAGATCTAACATTTTCGTTGAAAATTCGTTTATTCATTGGTTGAAAATTCTAATTATTGTAACTAAAAATTTAACTAATTTATTTTTTGTTAAAAACTCATTTTCTTGAATATATCTACTTGGTAAATATTAATAAATAAAATTTGTTTGGCTGATTCACAAATGTAAAAAATAGACACAAGTTATACAGAATTAACACTAAAAATGGTACATTCTTAATTATTTATAATTTTAGAACGTTAAAATTTTTATATAATTTTACAGATTTGACTCATATCTGTATTACTGACATTATGTTACCTTGAGAAACTCTGATAATTTTATGGCTGACTTGGATTAAATTTAATGAATTATGACGTCAGCGCAGTTTTATTGTAGAAGTACATATATCAATTAAAATTTTTTTTTTCATTCAATTTAGGCTTAAAATTATAACGTATCATTTTTACCTGCGTAAAACTCAAATAGGGGAAGTGCGTGAATTTCATAATATAATTTTTGTATAATTTGAAAAAAATGATCCATAATTATTAACAAAATTTATACTTTATATTAATATTATCGTATATTTTTTTCCTGAAACGAACTTTAATGACATGTAAATATTTAAGAAGCACAAGCTAGATGCCTATAATCTACGAGATAACGAATATACGATTATATAATATAATGAAACAATAAAATATTCATTAATTAAATTGTAAATCTGATTCTTTGTTGATATATTAATTAGTTCTTCCTCGGCTTATAAAAGAAGAGGATGGTTTTCACTGTCGTCTTATCCTTTGCGGTTATTCTCAATTCTATTGGTGAATATAATAATATAATATAAGTATAATTTTAGGTAAATTTTTAAGCTTTCTACAAATTACAATTTGTCCAAAATTTTTGTTTGTTTTTATTCTATTTCTCGTGATGAAATGAGGTTAGGTACTTTCTGTACATCATGGGCCTTAGTGATGAGGCGAGAAATAGACTTAAAATTGATTAAATTGGCGTTGATCAATATGGAGGGAGTTAAAAGTACAGAGTTAGGCCGCAAGAGAAAAAGCCTTGCTATTTCTCATGCGGCCTAACTCTCTACTAACTCTGTACATGCTATATGATACAGGCGGGATACCAGACGCTTTGAGAGACTTCACAGAGCTCAAAGCAGTCTTCCTGGTTTTGTATAAGTAAAATTCTATGAAGTTACAAAAGAGACGTAAAGAGCTTGCGTAGTGGACATTAAAGACGAATTGAAACTAATGGGGTTGGAGTTACTCTAGGTTTCAATTTTCTATATTTTTTGTCGTCTTCTGGCAACTTCTTGCGAGCATTTATCAATCTATATTCAATGGATTCCGTCCTGTTTTTTTTTTACTGAAGAAATGTTCCTACAAATACAATATTCGTAAGGAACAGAAAATCATAATAATATAATTTAACAAGGTTGCTACAAAATTTCAATCTCGAAATTCCCTGACTTTTTCCTGTCCAATTTTTCAGTTTCTCTGACCGTTCTAAATGATTAATCTTCAAAAATAATATAATTTCTCAACAAAGAGTGTAATATTTTACATCAAAAACAGTTGAATTCAACAGAAAATATGAATTTTTAAGAAACTAATTGAATTTTCGAACAAAACAACCTAATTTTCAAACCAAAAAGACGAATTTTCAATAAAAAATGGAAAAGTTACATTTTCAGTTTAAATAATGATTTCTTAACTCAAGTGAATCTGAATCTAATAATCTAATCTAAACTAAATTAAATCTTCGACTAAGAAAAATTAATTTCTCACCAAATAGTGAGATATTTATTCAAAGGATGAATTTTCCACCATAAAAGCATTATTTTTTGACTAAAAAATATCAATTTTCAACAAACACAAAAATAAATTGGAAAAAAGTTAAATTGTTAACCAAAAATATAATACTTAGTTTTTAATATAGAAGGAAAATTTCAACCAAACAGATGAATTTTTGACCAAGAATTTTGAATTTCTATCAAAAAAGATAAATTTTCGATAGAAAATGGAATAGTTCCATTTTTTGTCAAGACAATAGATTTTCTTAATTTAAAAATCTCATTTTCAACAAAATAGTTTAATTTCAGACTAAAATGACGAATCTTCAACCAGAAAATTAATTTTCAACCAAATAGTGAAATTTTGAATAAAAAAGGTGAATTTTCTAACAAAAAAGAATACTTAAAATAGAATACTCAAATTTTTAGTGGAAAAATACGTTTGCAACGAAATAGAATAAATTTGTAATAAAATATTTAAATTTTTAACTACACAGATGGATTTTTAATCAAGTTAAAACCAAAGTTTCAACCAAATAATTAAATTTTTCGATCAAAAACTAATCACTTTTAGACAAGAAGATAAAATTTCAGCTTTTTTAGTTGAAGGTTTATCTATTTTCTTGAAACTTTGTCTTTTTTTCGGTAGAAAATCCGGTAGAAAAAATTCGGTACAAAAAATATTGGGTTGAAAATTCGATTAAAAATAAAAAAATTTGATTGAAAATTCATGTATTCTCATAAAAATGATTCTTGTTTGGTTGAAAATTAATCTTTTTTGTTGAAATGTTCATTGCTTTGGTAGAAAATTTTTTTTTATAATAAAAATTAATTCTTTGAATAAAAATTTTTAAATACATTTTTTTAATCAAAAATTTAAATATATTCCATTTTTCTTTAAATTTTTAAACTGGCGACCATGATTTCTCAAAAACGGTTCAATTGATTGCTTTCAAATTTTAATAGTACATTCAGCACACGTAATGCTATCGCCGGGACTAGGATTTAAAAGAAATATTGAACCGTTTTTTTTTTCATACAAAAAGAGTCGCAAAAACTCATGAAAATTTGGGACCTAATGTTTAAAACATGTTGCAATGTTTAAATTAAAAATTCTGTTTTGTATTATATCCTGCAATAATTCTAAAGTTTATCTAATTGCAGTAATTTCCTCCATTTAGCTAAATAATTGTGTAAATTTTAATGAGCAAATTTTCTCCCTGTAAAATTTGGCAAAATGTACTGGAAGTAAATAGACAGCGAGAATACAATCCTCTGTATGTTGTTGCAGATTTGAGTTCACAATTCGAATGTTTACCTAATGGCGCCCCTATTCCTGGCGTTCCTCGTTCTGGAACTTCTTATTTTCCTGACATATTTAATTCTCCTAAATGGTCTCTTCCTCCTGCCACACCTGATATTGTGAGTTCTCCGGGCAGCTCTTCTCTACCTACCAAGTCTTCTCTTCGAGCCAGGTCCATGTTTCCTCCTGCCAGAACCTGGTCTCCTTCTGCCAGAACAAGGTCTCCTCCTGCCAGAACCAGGTCTCCTTCTGCCAGGAGAAGTTCTCCTCCTGCCAGAACCAGGTCTCCTCCTGCCAGAACCAGGTCTCCTCCTGCCAGAACAAGGTCTCCTCCTGCCAGAAACAGGGCTCCTTCTGCCACAACCAGGTCTCCTTCTGCCATAACCAGGTCTCCTTCTGCCAGAACCAGATCTCCTCCTGCCATAACCAGGTCTCCTCCTGCCATAACCAAGTCTCCTCCTGCCAGGCAATATGTTTCACGCATACTTGGATATAGACTTGATGAACTCAGATTTATTCGGCTAATTCCCAACGCGAATCCGAACCAGCGATTCGAAATTCGAAGATACACTTTTCCTCGCCATAAACCAATCCAATTGAGAGTAGAAGGTAATGTTCTTGGGCCAATGCCAACCACAGAACAAAGTGTATTATCAACTTCCGATGGTGACGTCTTGGCAATTTTGCACCTTAACAAATATTTTCGTGGAATATTTAAAAAAACCAATTCTGGCTTTCAAAAACGGGCAAAAATAAACATGAACAGCGGTGCGGTTGAAGAAATGAGCCGAGCAGAAATCAAGGAGGCTCCACTAGCGTCCCGTTCATTAATCTCAAAGTGTTTTAGAATAGTAACTGTAAACGACAATCCTCTACACCATTAATTCATTATAAAAAAATGTACAACTAAAATATAGAATTTTTTTTATGCGAATCAGGATCAACATGTCTCATTTCTCAGGATCTCCTTTTTAGAATTAGATGAAGACGTTACTTTTCATTTCCTTACTGATATTTATAGTGGTAGAGTCAAAGAACTGTATGACACTTCGCAAATATTGAATGTTTAATAATTTTGTTTACATGTGCTCAATTTTTTCAAAATTCATTCTGTGTGGTTACAGAATTAAAAATTTGTTCGAACTTTGCCAAGGAGTTTAAAAATTATCACGAAATATTTTTAACTACAGTTTGTGGTATTGAACAACACTAGAAAATGAGAAAGTGAAAACAGATTTTGTCTTGCAAATACAATTTTCTGAAAAAGTACAACTTTTCCACGAAACAGTTCCATTTTTAACCGAAGAGATGAATTTTTAACTAAAAATTTGCATTTTAATTAAAAAAAAAACATTTCTACCAAAGCGGATGAAATTATGAATCAAAAAGATAAGTTTTGGAAAAATAATTGAACTTTCTGTTAAAAAACATTTGAGTTGACTTTTCACGATCAGAATATGGATTTCAATCAAGAAATAAGTTTCTACGAACAAAATTGAATTTTCATTCCAAAAAGATGAATTTTCACCCAAAAAGGATGACCTTTTGACAGCATTGTTGAACTTTCTACCCAAAAGTTGCATTTTTATCCAAAAAGATGAAATTTCTCCTAATACAGGTGAATTTTCATTTAAAAAGAAAACAAATTTCGAAAAAATATATGAATTTCCATACAGAAAAGATTCCAGTTGACTTTTAAAGATCAACATATGAATTTTTCAACAAAACATAAGTTTCTACGAACAAAATTGAATTTTTCATCCACAAAGACGAATTTTTTCAAACAAAAGGGATTAATTTTTAACGGAATAGTTGAATTCTCTACTGAATAATTGACTAGAAGAGGTGAATTCTCAATAAAAAATGGACACATTTTTTTTAAGTTGAACTTTTATTTAGAAAAGCTCTCAGTTCATTTTTAACACAAAAATATGAATTTTTGAAGAGAAAGTAAATTTTCTACGAAATAATTAAATTTTCATACAAAAAAGAAAAATCTTGAACCAAAATCCTGACTTTTTAACAAAATACTTTTATTTTCAACCAAACAGATTCATTTTTATCCAAGAAAGATGAAATTTCTCTTAAAACGGATGAATTTTAAACTCAAGAATAAATCTTTTTAAAAGTTGAATTTTCATCCAGAAAAAAATCTCAGTTCTCTTTTCAGCACCAAAACACTAAATTCAGCCAAAAAGTACTTTTCTAGAAAATAGTTAAATTTTCAACAAAACTGTAGAATTTTCAACCAAAATGTACTACTTTTCATCAAAATTGTTGAATTTTAAACCAAATAGTTACATTTTAATTCAAGAAAGATGAAATATTTCTTTTAAAACAGATGAAATAAAAAAAAATGTTGAAAAAAGTTATATTTTCATCCAAAGAAGATTCACGTTCATTGTCCAACACCAATTAAGAAAAGAGTTGAATTTTCATTCAAAAGGATTTCAGTAGACTTTTCTACAGAAAAATTCAAATTTTAAACAAAAGTTAATTTTTTTGGGAATTATTTAATTTGCAACAAAACAGTTGCATTTTTCTCCAAGAAAGATGGAATATTCCTACTAAAAAAAGTGGACTTTTAAATTAAAAAGACAAATTTTCAGAAAAAATATTTTTCATCCAAAAAATATTTCAGTTGACTTATCAGCAACAAAATATGAATTTGAAACAAAAGGTTAATATTATACGAAAAGAGTTGAATTTTTAACCCAAAAAGGCAAGTTTTTAACAAAACAGTTGTACTTGCAAAAAATAGTTCTTGCGAATTTTCAAAAATTACACACATGAGTGAATGACCCCCTACCCCCTACCGTAACAAATCGTAACAAAATGTCTTGACCCCCGCCCTTGAGATGTTACGTAATTCAAGTATGGTCCCTATTGGCCCTATGCTAACTCTGAGCCCAATGTCAATTTTGGGTCTTATATCAATTTTGGGTCCCATGCCTATTTTTAGTTTTGGGCCCTATATCAATTTTAGAACCTAATTCGATTTTCGGTCCTATGTCTGTTTTGGGCCCTATGTCCACATTTGATCGTACGACGGACGGACGGACACCCGACCGAAAGAATAAGGGTAACTACCCGGGGCTTCGAAACCCAAAAAAAAGGATGCGATATTAGAAAGGAAATGTGGAGTTGAAAGGCGGACTTGAATTATAGTCAGGAGTGGATAGTGAATGACATGGTAGTCAAGGGGTCGCTTTGATTATGAATGAAAAAGCAAGTCAGCATTTCAGGGATAATGGGTTTGTATTTCCTATTTTGTTGTGGGTTAGATTGAAAGTAGGAATCAGAAGATTATTTGTCATAGGGTACTACACCCCAGTTGGTCTTAACAGGAGTGAAGGATAAGACGGCTTCTGTGACTCTTTATATGATACTATAAGTACCTGCGATCATGGTGGAAGAATCATTATACTGAGAGACATGAATGGATGGGTTGGCTTCCAACGACAGGGTTCAGAAAGGGTACATCATAGGCCTCAGCGATGAGGTGAGAAACAGACTAGAAAATGATCACATACACAAAAAGAGAGAAGTGAAACTACTAGCTAAGGAACTTTAAGATAAAATCAAAACAGAAGAATAGAAGAAAACACGAAACAATTTTGAAGGAAGCAACAAACTGTTTTATAAATTGACGTTGATCAATATGAAGGGAGGTAAAAGTACAGAGTTAGGCCGCATGAGAAATAGCAAGGCTATTTCTCATGCGGACTAACTCTGTAATAACTAACTATCTACATGCTATATGATACAGGCGGGACACCAGACAACTAGCTAACTAGCTAGTTAAAATTTCTATCCAGTATTTAAAATTTCAACTAGAAAATATGGACTCTTAACGGAAAATGTAATAATTGATATGTAAACCAAAAAATATTTCACTAAGAGAAGTTTTTCAGTCAAAAGGGAAAAATATTTTGAATAAATTGTTGAGTTGGAAAAAATATAATTTGCAACCCAAAAAAAAAAACGAATTATCAACAAACAGTTGAATTTTCAACCTAAAAGTATGACTTTCTAACCAAAGTGTTGTATTTTCAACCAAAGAACAAAGTTTCTAATAAAAAAAGAATTCACTTTTTAGCCTTATTTATTATAAATTTATTATAAGGTTGTTTCTTTCATATAAAGTTTGTCCAGAGAAAAAGAGATATTTCCAAGAAGATTTTTTTTTTAGGCAAAAGTTAATAGCATAAAATATTATTATTACATAAATGAGGAAAACTGACCGAGGCACTTGTAATCTATGTAGATACTAGAATGAATTCGTTTAACCGAAATATCGAATTTTATTCTGATTTGCATATAATAGAAACAGGAATGAATTTTAAATCTCGAATTTCGACGCAGAAACGATGACTGAAACAATTTGTTAAATTTTTAATGTAAAGTCTTTTAACTGGTAGAATATTAAAACAATTTAGCTTCGAAACGACAGTAGATTTGTATTGAAAATTTAATCGTAAGAGGATTCAGGATACGTTTTCAATTAAATGATTTTAATCGACCCAATTTTATATTTAAAGCACTTGTTCAGGTAATTTCATTATTTAATTATTAATATTCTTTATTGAAATTTCACGCTTTGAATATTAAACGTAGCAGTGTCTGAACACATCTATATCGCAAATAAATTTATTGCATTACAAATTTTTCTAAAATTAAATACCAATTGTGGTGAAAGGATTTTTTCGAAATATTTTTTTCATATTCAAATTATTTAATGAAAAAAATACAAATACAAATTTCGAATAACTATTTTTTATTTTTAGTTGTTTATTTGTTTTGGAGGTTATATAAATATATTTTTTAAAGATCGTTGAGGAAATTCAAACAGATGTATGCAAATAAAAAGTCCAACAAAAATGTTGATCTTCAAACAAACATTTGAATTTACAAAAAAAAAAAAATGAATTCTCAACGGAAAATGTATTAGTTGATATTTCAATACAAAAAATATTCATTATTTTCCAAAAGAGACAAATCTTCTGCAAAAAATTGAATTTTTCAACGAAAATATGAATTTTTAATAAAAAAGTTACTCTCCAACGAAATACACAAATTTTCTACTAAGAAGATTCATTTCCCAACAACAACATAAATTTTCAACTAAAATGATTAATCTTTATCCAAAAAAATGACTTTTTAACAATGTAGTTCAACATTTAACCAAGGAATCGAATTTTAAACTAGAGAAAATGAATTCTCAAAAAAATGTAATAGTTGATATTTTAACCCAAAAATATTTTTATTTTAAATAAAAAATAGTTGAATTTATGAAAGAAGAAAAGCATTTTCAACAAAATATGTAATTCGTCGATCAGAAGAATGAGTTTTTTGACAAATACCAAAATTTTCTGCCAAAAATACCAAAAAAAGACTTTAATGTCAAGAGAGAAAAAAAATTTTAAGTAAATTATAATTTGAAGGAAAAAATCGTTTCAATATAAAATAAAACTTTCGAGTAACAATTTATTCTTCAATTTTCTTTGTTCATTTGCCTTAAGTTAGGTGAATATAATTTTTTTACATTCTTCGAGAATATTAGATTTTTGAAGATTCTAAATTTATCGAAAAAGTATCTAAATAATTTCTAAGATTTTTAAAAATATTTTGCAGAATTTATCCAAATTTTAGGAGACATTTAAAACAGTTTATAATAAATTTAGGACTTTCTAACACTTGGGAAAAATTTGGAAATATTTTATAAATTATCAGAAATCTTTAAAAGTTTCGAAATATTTCAAATCTTTTGAAAACATCTAAAACTCCTAAATAACTTTTGAATTGACTCGAATTAATTATAAAATTGTCTTCAAATCTTCCAGTTTTAAAATCTTTTTTGGTATTCTCTTAAAATTAATTTTTTTAATCAACGATCACTTTAAATTATTTTTTTGTCTTTTCAATACTTCTAAAGATTTTTTCTAAAATTTTGTAATCTCGCCAAATTGAACAATTTCATTTTATAATTGTCTACATTTCTTATAAAGATTTAAAAAATCATTCTACATGTTTTAAAGTATTATCTTAAAATCAATTTTTCGAAATAAAAAATACATTTAATTTCTCCCTGGAATTTTGGGAAACAAATTTATTATCTTAAAACCTTGCAGAATCATTGAAAAGCTTAAAATTTCTAATTTAAAAATCTACATTTCATTAAAAAAATTTGAAATCATTTCAAATTATTAATGATTATGGAATTTTTTCAGAACTCCTAAAACTTCGAAATATCTTTTAAAATAATTTAATTTTTTTCTTGAAAAAATTGTAAGTTTTTGTCAATAATTAAATTTTTTTATCTCTTTACTGCCAACTTTTACTATCACCAGGAGATAAATATTAAAAATAATATTGAAGCATAAACTATTGTAAAATGCATAATAACATTTTTTTTTAATTTTAAGAGTTCCACATATTTTTGAAAAGAATTAAATAAATTAAGAAATTATTATTTCTCGTTAGTAAAATATGTTTGAAAAAATTTTTACATTCGTAATTTAAAAATTAGTATGCACTGACAAATTTTTTGAATATCTAGAAATGCTAAGTGTTTCCATTAATATTGTTATTCACATATTGTTAAATACCAAAATACAAATTTTCTGAAATTTCAAATTATTTTCCGAAATTATTAAATTATCGAAATAAAAAAATTCCCGAAAATTTCTAATTCCCATTGTTACGTCCGGAGGAATAACCATTTAATATTATATTCTAGAAATTTTTAAAATAAATACTCTGTAAAAGAGTATAGATCAACGAAAAGGTGTATTTAGAGCTGACCAATACTACATTCGATTTATGGCCTTCTGCCAGTCCGCTGTGAAGACAGCATGATTTACGAATTTCGAAGGAAAGACAGGAAAAATAATGTTAGTACATACGTTATGACGTACCAACATGCTATATCCAACTTTTGTTAATTAAAGTCGTTTGGGTGTCGTTAGGATGCGTTTTAGAGCCAATTTTTTTTCGTTTAGAGGGCAAAACTCAAAAAGATATTGAGTTTTCAAAATTGGAATGCTAACTTGACGCTGCGGAACAAATTTTAATTTTTTTCAAAATATTTTTTATTAATAGTTTGGATGACCTAAGGGTGCATTTAGAAGCTCACTTTTGACGTTTGGATGATGAAATTGTGTGAGTTATCGAATAAAAAAGTCATTAGCACTATACTCGCAAGCGGCATCTTCTCAAGTGGTAGTGACCTTATTTGGTCAGCCGTGTCCTTAAATATAATAATTATAATATAATGCGTCACCGCGAAAACTGTGGTATCGAAACTTTTCAAAAATTTTAAAAATTTTTGGATTTTCCAAATTTCCGTATATTTTCAAAATTTTCAAAATTTCTAAAATTTGCACAATTTCTGAAATTATAAAAATCCTAAAAATTTCTGAATGTTAGAAATTGTTCAATATTCTTAAATTCCCAAATCCTATGAAATTTGTAAAACTTTTTGCAATTTTTAAAAATTTGTAAAATATTCAAAATCTGCGAAAGTTTGTAAAATATTCCAAATTTTAAAATTTATCAACATTTTTAATATTTCTGAATTTTACGAAATGTCGTGCGGTTAACAGCTCGTGAAGTCAGGTGAACACCACCGCTGAATCCACTGTTAAAAATGTCTGAAACCATTCAAATTTCTGAAATTAATGTTCTTTTTTTCAATTCCTAAAGTTACTTAAATTTTTTGAATTATCAAAATTTCTATAATCTTTCGAATTTTTTAAATTATCAAAATTTCTCAAATTCTTTAAATGTTCCAAATTTACAATATTATCAGCATTTCTAAAATTATAGAATCGTTAGAAATTTTCAAAATTTCGAAATTTGGCAAAATTTCTGAAATATCTAAAAATTTTGGAAATTCTAGATCTTTTCAACAGTCTCGAAATTTTGAAAATTTTAGATATTTCCAACAGTTTCGAAATTTTTATCATTTTATCAATTTCAATAATGTTTGAAAAGTTTAGATATTTTAGACATTTTGGAAATTTAGTAATTTTGGAAATTTCAGAAATTTTATAACTTCGAGATTATTCTATAGTTTTAGAAATGTTGACAATATTGTGAATTCGGAACATTATAGAAATTTAGAAGTTTTGATCATTTAAAAAATTTGGAACATTCTTCAAATTTTGATAATTTTAGAAATTCAAATAACGTTAGAAATTTAATAATTTTAAACATTGATTGCAGAAATTCGAATAATTTTAGAAACTTTCAACATGTCATAAAATTCAGATATGTTAGAAATGTTGATGAGATGGAAAATTTGGAATATTTTACAAATTTGGAATATTTTACCAATTTACATTTTTTTTACAAATTTTAGAAAATTAGAGAAAATTGAACATTTTGTAAAATTTAGAAATTTTCATAGAACATCTTAGAAATTTGGAAAATTTTGAAAATATAAGGAAATTTCAATGATCCACGAATTTCCAAAATGCTTCAAAAGTTTCGTTACCTAAGTTTCGCATCCTAACGTAATCCAAACGATTGTTTAAAAAAATATTTAAAAAAAAAATTAAAATGTGTTCCGCAGAGTGAAGTTAGCACTACAATTTTGATAAATCAATATCTTTTTGATTTTTGTCGTCCAAACGAATAAAATTGGCTTCCAAACGCTTCCTAGCGACATTCAAACGATTCATACAAAAATTATTGAAAAAAATCAAAACTTGTTTCGCAGCGTGAATTTAGCACTCCAATTTCGAAAACTAAATATTTTTTGAGTTTTGCCGTCCAAGCGAAAAAAATTGGCTTCTAATCGCATCTGGACGACATCCAAACAATTGAATTAAAAAAAAATTCTGATATTTATTTTTTGGTTTGCTAACTTCATGGACATCGGCGGTAATCCCAAAAATTAGGTCTCCGAAGCGCTGGATTGTGGGAAAACTATTCGAGTAGCTGTTGGCAACACTGTTGTGCTTGTTGCTTCCCCCACTCCCTAAGAATCCTGCGCGCACCTCGCTGGGAAGCTCAGTCTAGTGCTCTCAACAGTGGCCCGGTGTACTACTGCGCATGCGCTAAGCAGAGCCTTGTCATTGGTACTGAATAGAGATTGAGTACAGTTTCACCGACCAAGCTTCGGCGGCATGGCGTCGCTTATACGTGAGTGGCGTCAACACTTGACAGTTTGAGGATACAAAACGCTGCAGTGGGACTCCGATGCTTGAAGTCGATCGGAACTCTTTTTCTACTACAAAAAGTCTTATAGTAAGACCGTTAGGGTACAGCACCTTTCCACAACGTTCCTGTTTTGTCACGCCTGAGTGAACATCGCACATCCTCTCTGAGCTCCTCTAACATATACCCCCATTTTTCAGTCAAAATGTCAACTGTTTTGTTGAAAATTGAACTATGTTGTTGAGAATTCAATCGCTTTGTTGAAAGTTTGACTATTTCGTTAAAAATACATTTTTTGTGGCCAAATATTTCACTTTTAAGTTAAAAATTAGTCTTTTTGGATAGAAAAGTTCTTGCTTGAAAATTCACCTTTCTTGGCTGAAAATTCAGCTGTCTTGGAATAAAAATTTTGGCTTTAAGATTCAGCTGTTTTATTAAAATGTCAGTACTTTTGGTTTGGTCTCAAATTAATCTCTTTACATTGAAAATTTAAATAATTGATTAATAATCATCTTTCTTGTTTGGAAAAGAATTTCTTTTTCTTGTTTGAAAATTGATTAATTTGGCCAAAAAGTTATCTTTGTTCGTTGAAAATTCAACAAATATATAAATAAAACTACGGAAATCGAAATATTCTGAAAGTGAAAATTAACGAAATTAGACAAATATAGAGATTACAAATCGCCGAAATTGTTAAATTCCCGGAAATAGTTAATTATGGAAATTGGTAAGTTTCCAAAATTTCTAATTCCCAAAAATTCACCCAAATTTTTAAAAATACCAATAATATAATGACCGAAATATAAAATTTCTGAAAAAAGAGATTTTCAGAAATTCTACATTGCCGAATATGAATAAAACTACTTAAAATTTTTTTTAACGAAATAAAAATATGACTTGTCTACCAAACGATGAATTTTCAATCCAAAAGGACGAATTTTCGATACAAAAAGACGAATGTTCAACAATGCAATTAAATTTTTAACCAGAATAGAGGAATTTTTAATAAAGGATTATTTTTTAAATAAAAATAGTTGGATTTTACTTTCTCCAAAAAAATTTCCGGCTTTTTTCCGGTGCTTATAATTCCGGCAAATTGTTGGTTTTCCCGTTCAGTGGCCACCCTGTGATCGCAATTCAGTAAGCTTCATCGATTTTTTGTGTATCTCATAAAGAAGAGCAAAAATATATAAATATGAAACCCAGTACTTCGCCGTTAGGGAGAGAGCAATTTTATTTTTATTTGACTCTCTTGAACAATACTTGAGAATTCTTCAATTGGAAACTAGAATGGCTCGAAGTCTCGAATCCTCAACTCAGAATATAACAAAAAAGATTTTATGTATTGGGTTTACAGAAATGAAAGCAATCCATGTTTTTCAAATTTGAAAATAAATCAACTGTAAACTTGGAAAGAAACATCAACAGCTAAAACTTAATTTTTCTATATAGTGGACTCTATATTCTAAGTAATTTAATTAGCAAAAGTTCAATTTTAGGTTTAAATTCCAACAAAAAAAAATTCAATCTTAAGAAAATTTTTCAACATCTAGCAAAACACTTCAAGTGGGGAGCACTCACTTTTGCGTAGCGCATAATGGATGACGCAGTTTCATAACCGGACCCACTGAGTGTAGTTCTACCGACCAAGCTACGGCGGCGTGGCGTAGCATGGCTTATAAGTGAGTGGCGTGGCGTATCCAGTGGCTTAGAGGTGGAGGGGATACACAGGAGTGAGCGAGAAGTCCGAGAGTGGTATCCGCCTTCTCTTTCCAACCTATGTATCCCCTCCACCTCTAAGCCACTGGGTACGCCACGCCACTCACGTATAAGCGACGCCACGCCGCCGAGGCTTGTTCGGTGGAACTAAACTCACTGGCAGTTGCAGGAAATGTACAAAGCGATCTGAATACCTTACAATTGAGCAAGTCAGAGCAAAAGAAAGACTTCAAAAGCATCCAAAAGGACATCAATTTTTTGCAACGAAACACCTCGCATAACACTTCAAGTGTTATGCACGCATTTTTGCGTGGCGCATAATGGATGACGCAGTTTCATAACCAGACCCACTGATAGTTGCAGAAAATGTACAAAGCGACCTGAATACCTTACAATTGAGCACGTCTGAGCAAAAGAAAGACTCCTTAAATTCGTGAGCAAAAACCAGAAAACTATCGTTGCGCTGTCTTGCTCTTCAGGCATTCTGCGTAAAACTTTCTCTTTCTAAAGGTACTCTGTCTCGTTTTGCCTCAAAACACTGAGGAGTCTTTCTTTTATTAAATTCAAATTTATTCAGAAAAAAAGATCTCACTCCTCTCGCTCCACTGGGATTTGAACGCCAGATCAACTGATTTCCGGTCAGGTGCTCTACCAATTGAGCTACAGAGAGATCAGAGAAAGATACTGTTTTTCTGATATACGCTTATTTAGCAAGGTGTTACAAAATCAATATTTTCAATGGGAATCTGTATTATCATCGGAGGTTATAATAATCGATCCGTTGAGAAATCCAATCACACATACTGTGAGTAATGGAAATCTACAATATCGATCAGAGATAAATTCCTCTATTACAGAAAAATTATTTCGTCATTACAGATTAGATGGAGATATAAATTAAAATTTATTCAGAAAAACAGATCTCACTCCTCTCGTTCCACTGGGATTTGACCGAAAATCTGTTGATCTGGCGTTCAAATCCCAGTGGAGCGAGAGGAGTGAGATTTTTTTGTCTGAATAAATTTGAATTTAATAAATTTTAATTTATATCTTCATCTAGTCTGTAATGACGAAATAATTTTTCTGTATTAGAGGAATTTATCTCTGATCGATATTGTAGATTTCCATTATCCACAGTATGTATGATTGGATTTCTCAACGGATCGATAATTATAACCTCCGATGATAATACAGATTCCTATTTAAAGTCTTTCTTTTTCTCTGACGTGCTAATTTGTGGTTGATCGATTATGGTATGCCCAACGTACAAAAAGTCAAGAAGAAAAGAACGTTCTTGGAAGCCCAACCAGATTATCATAACTATTTTTTGAATTTTTGTGAAAAATTTCAAATTCAAATTTTTGATCGCATAAAAAATAACGAAAATCGTCCCCACATTTATGCACAGATTTTTTTTAATTAAGGGTCAAACCATCACCAACTGTAATTTGGTGATTGTGAATTCTCTTTTGTTAAAGCTCCTTCGGCTTTAACGAAAACAATCTCAAACACTTCAATTATGTAAGGGGGTGGTTTCAAGAAAAAAAAAACACTATACTTTACTTAGAGCAGTTGATTTTAATTTTTAAACAAATCATCATTGTTTAAACAATATAGGGTATACGTTCCGAGATGAGGAAATACTGAATATTCAACGACATAGTGTGAGAGATTCGAAAAATCTAGACTTTTCTCCACCTTTACTATTAAATTATTTGAACAAATGAAAATTGTTGAAACAAATTAAAATTGTTCAAAAAATTTAAATTGTTTAAAAAATTTCGAATATCCTTTAAAAATATATTGCTTTCAACAACCTTCGAGTGTGTAATTATTTCCGGAAAATAATAAATTTTCACGTTTTTTGGGAGAGAACATTTTTTAAGCAAATGAAAATTGTTTAAACAATTATCAAATATGTCAAACAAAAACTACTATTGACATTCATCAACTTTATATAATTTATCCCGAAAGATAACTTTGCACGATTTACAGGATAAAAATTTGTTTAAACGAATAATAATTGTTTAAACAATTCAGATTATATATAATATACTTCAAAACTCGTCACTTATCGATTAAAAATAATTCATGTTGAACAAATTAAAAAAAAAACCGTCTTTAGCATGCAGTTGATAGAAAAATGCTATTTTTAATACTTTAGGGCATTTTCCGGGCACAATAAAAGAGGATTTAGCGTGTCAAAATTAAAAGTTATTAACTGGAAAATATTTGTTGAATACGCCCTAATCAAAAGCCCGGGGGCACGGGTTAACGTTGAAAAAAATACGGAATTTCTTTTTCCGGAAAACGAACAAAATGGGGGGGATTATCTTTTTAGTTATAAATTGTATTATTTGGTCGAAAATTTAACAATTTTCTTAGAAAGACATTTTTTTTCTAAATTCAACTATTTCCTAGAAAATGTACTTTTTGTTTAAAATTTGTCTTTTTTATTAAAAAATTCACCTGTTTTAGTTCTTGGATAAAAATGAAACTGTTGGGCTTAAAAGTCCACAATTTTGTTGAAAAGTCATACTTTTCGATCGAAAATTCTGCTGTTTTGTTGAAAATTTAAGTAGTTTGAAAAAAATTTACTTTTTGCTTCAATTTAATGTCGTGGCGTTGAAAAGAATATTTAAATATTTTCTGGATGAAAATTGAACTATTTTTTTGAAATTTTTTTTATTGTTCAAAATTGAAGATTTATCTGTTTTAAGAGAAATTTCATCTTTCTTGGATGAAAATGCAACTGTTTGCTTGAAAATAAAACTATTTTGTTAAAAATGCATATTTTTAAATTGAAAATTTAAGACTTTTTTTTTGGTTTAAAATTAATTTTTTAATTGAAAATGTAACTTTTCCATTTGTCTAAGATTGATCTTTTTCAGATGAAAATTCTCCTTTTTTGGTGGAAAAAAAAATAATTTTCTTGGTTTAAAAATTTATTTTTGTTTGGTAAAAATACAACAGTTTCGTAGAAAAATAATTTCTTGCAGAAGTCATAGTTTTTGTTTGTAAATTCAATTTTTGTAGAAAAAACTCGCCTTTTTGCTTGAAGGTTCAACAATTCAGGTAAAATTTTCTTCCTTTAGTGAAAAATCTTTATTTCTTGGAAATTCGTCTTTTTGGTTTTAAAAAACTTTTTTTTGGTATAAATTTCATCTTTTTTGATCGGAATATGAGTTATGAAATTTTTTGTGAGGAATTTATCTTTTTAGATAGAAAATTCAACTGTTATGTTAAAAATTTAATCATTTCGTTGAAAATTGAAGTATTCCGTTAGAAAGCCATCTTTTATAGTAGAAAAGACATTTTTTTGTTTAAAATAAATTAAGAAACCGCTGAAAACACCAGTTCTCGTGAGATCACTGAAGTTAAGCAGTGTTGGGCGCGGTCAGTACTTGGATGGGTAACCGTTCGGGAATACTGCGTGCTGTTGGCCCGTCGTGGATATGGTGAGCCCACACTAGTAGTACTAGGTAATAAATAATAATTGCCACTGGCAGTCACCAGTAAAAGATTTTTGGAAACTAAAAATTACGTACAGTTTCTTCAATTTGAAACAAATAAATATAATAAGATCCAATTTTACTATTTTCACGCAGGAGGAAATATAATAATACAGATGGAGACAAAAGTTTTCTTATAAAGAGTGAAATTTATCGTACTCGGAGTGTAAAGCGCAATAATCGTAGAAATTGGAGACTGGAGAGAATAACTGTTGAAATGAAAATTCCTCCCTCTGCAGTTCCAAAAGGTCGACCTCGACGTGGACGGAAATCGAACACGAAGTTTGTCGTGAGTTACTTCCTAATAAATGCCCTATAGCACAGTGGAATAGAATTCAGAAAAGCTGGTCAAAAGTAAGAAAATTTGTTCAAAATGTAATTTTGCGTGAGGATTCAACTATTCTGTTGTAAATTCATTTTTTTCGGTTAAAACTTAATTTTCCCAACTGAAAATTAGACTATTCTATTCTTGATTGAAAATTCAATTTCAGTAAAAAATTTAACTGCAACTGGTACTGAGTGGTCCTATGTCGGCACTGTGGGTTAAGCCGGCACAGTCACGTTCCTCAGAAATGGCGCGCGTGTCGGCTTAACCATTTCGTCGTCTGACAGGTTGGTAGACATGGACGTAATTTATGCTGATAATTGTCACTTTAGTTTTCACTTGACAGCGTAAGCGGGGTATATATTTTTCGTGCAAACAGAATTCCATTTTCTTTTATTCTTGTGAAGCATCTATGAGTGTGTAAATATTTTTCGATTTTTCATTCGGATTTGGTTGGTGTGCGTAATAGCATGAAGTGTGTAAACATTCTTAGTGGTCCTGAGTCGGCACCCAACAGACGGTCCTGAGTCGGCACTTCTTTTTTAGTTGCTTTTGTAGTTATTTGTATGTCCTTTTTCTTGCATTTGAGCGGAAAAAATTATGTGTTGACTCAGGACCAGGGGGTGCCGGCTCAGGACCACCATGTTGAGAAATAGCAAAAATCGACTTTTTCACTTTGCGTTGCATTCCGAACGCAAAAATCACTCCACACTGCTCACAAAGACATAGAAATGTAGATAAAGGATCGTGCCGAATTACTGTGCCGACTTAGGACCACTCTTCTCTACATGGTTACTATTACGAAAAAAGCGATTTTGTTATTGAATAACCAAAAAATCTTAAGTTTAAAGGGTTTTTAAAAATATGTAGCAATCGATTGGACACCATTTACGTCATTTAAAATTATGTCATTGTCTCAATATTTCTCATCCTAGGTCGGAAAACAAAACAATTTTTTGGCTTCAAATTAAAGTACTAAAAAGCGAAATACTTTGGACTCTTATCTTAAAATTAAAAGTCTTTAAACTGTACAATTTTAAAATTTATCTTTCATCATTTTCAATGCTATATTTAAATATTTTCTTAAAATTTTGTTCTAAAAAATTCATGAAAAAAATTTCCAGCAATATAATAATAATTTTATTATCTTGGAACTCGAATTTTTCCTAACATTTTTTTGAAAATCCTAAAAAAGTAAAGAAAATAGCTTGCAATGATCCAGATCATTTTTTGAAAATTTTGAAAATCTTATTAAATTTTCTTTTAAAATTATTTTTTCAACAAAAAAATTGTTAGCTTATAAATGCTGTGTTCGAATTCTTCAAAAATCTACATTGTGTTTTAAATATTTTTAAATCTTTTCACGTTTTAAATTATCATGGAATCTTTTCAAAACTTATAAATATATTTTAAACTAATTTGATGATTTTCCAAATTAATAATTGTTCAATTGACGATCTATGAAAAAAAAATTTTTGGAAAATTTTCCTCAATATTCTCTACAATTAATTTTTCAGAATAAAAATCATTTTCAATTTTCCCAGGAAAATTTTTTTATTTTCTTGAAACCTTTAAAGATTCTTAAAACGCTTAAAAAACTGTCATTCATAATTGAAAGATTTCAAATTGGATGGCTAAAAATTGAATATTTTAGATTGAAACAATATTCGAATAGGATGGGGAATTGAAATTATTTAAAAATCAAAAATAGTTTATAAATTTCCAATCGAGCGTTTACATTTGTTTAACTACTGAGGCTCTCAAATTGAAAAATTTCTATTTTTTTTAAATAGTCGTTTTCGAAAAAAACTTATACAATAATTTTCGTAAAATTAAAAGTATTTTCTTGACGCCAAATACCTAAATTGAACAAATGTAAAATTATATTCTTTTCTGTAGTGCCTTGTAGATTTCCACAACAAATTAAACAAAAATATTAACAAAAAGTTATACGAATTTTTGAATTGTAGAAACTTGTCCCTTATTGTTAATTTTTTCAATTTTCTATAAGAGAATACAAGAAAAAATTCGCTTTTTGTATCTAACTGTATTTCCTTGTTGAATTTTGTACATTTTATATAAAAAGTACATGTTTTAGCAAAAAATTACAGTTGTAGAAATTTTGTACATTCATATAAGAAAACTTTAGCACCGGGGTGCTACCTAGTAGAAATAACATTATTGTAAATTCTTTTTAAATAATTTTTTTCTGAAAAAAGATCTTCTCCTTTCGCTCCGCTGGGAATCGAACCACAGAGCTTTCGAATGCCGGTTGGGTGCTTTCTCATTAAGCTACTAGAAAAATCGAGAGAAAACACTTTTTTTTTAAATTCACGCATTATTTTGCTACGCAGTACAAATCAAAATTTTCAAGGAATCTGTATTATTATTAGAGAATAATATAAATTTTTGACGTCTTTTCAGACTAGATGGAGATATTAAAAAAAAAATGTTTCTTAATTAATTTTCAATTCATATCAATTTTCAGATTATTTTGGAATATGAACTTTCTATGTCAGAGGGCAAACGATGAACTGGACATTTTCGATGGATTACTTTCAAAATTCAGAGAGAGTTGTTACTAATTAATCCTGAATGCCAGGAGCTTACATACTGGTTACTACGGTTAAGTTAACTTTATAAGTAACTTTATAAGTAGAATTAGGAAACTCTACCAAACGTATGTACACCACCATGTAATTGGTTCTAACTGTTGGGTTGTGGCAATAATGAAAACACATATACAAATTATTTTTTAATTAAAAATATATAATATAGATGAAAAATACTAATCTGAAAAAAATGGTTCCAAATTGCAAATCTTCGGTGAAATTTTATATTTTTGGTTTAAAACAAACAATTTCTAGTTTTAAATATTAACACAATCTTAAATTAACTTAGAATTAAAATCTTAAATTAAATAGACGAGAAAAAATCTGCTCCAGCCCGGATTTTAACCGGGAACGCCACTTTTCACGAGTGGAGCGTTACCCACCGATGGCGCTGGGGCGTAACGCTCCACTCGTGAAAAGTGGCGTTCCCAGTTCCAATCCGGGCTGGGGCAGATTCTTTCTCTTTTCACCGGAAAAATTATTTGACCAGTAGATCGAAATGTTTAACATCAAAATTAAGTAATTAATTTACCCTGGTCGACAAAATAACATCTTACATTAAATTATTCAGATAGGTGAAATTTATTCAGACTAGAATGAGTCACTGAACCCACAGGTTAAAATCAGACGTAGATTCACATCATCCTGTGGATGTAGGAGAAACGAGAAATTATTTGCGCCGGTCCCGGTGGCGTAATTGGTTAACGCTCCACTCGTGAAAAGTGGCGTTCCCGGTTCAAATCCGGGCTGGGGCAGATTTTTTCTCGTTTCACCAGAAAAGTTATTTGACCAGTAGATCGAAATGTTTAACATCAAAATTAATTATTTAATACTTTTTGTTTTGAAATATTAATTTTTGATGTAAAACGCTAGCATAACCTAAAATTGTAAACAGTGAATCTTCTTTGAAGTATTCATTTTAAATTAAAAATACTCATTTCTGGCCAATTTCTGACAAAAAATACTAATATAATCAAAATAATAATTTTGGGGGTGAGACGCTAACATATCATAAAATTTTCGATATTTGTAAATCTTTCTGAAATTTTCATTTTCAATTAAAATACCAAAAGTCATAAACCTTTGAAATTTAGTGATTTTTGTTTAAAAAATGCTAAACGAACAAAAACACAAAGAAGGCCGAAAAAAAACTGTATTGTTGAGAAATTTTTATTCTTTGAAGTTTAATAATTGTTGACTGAAAATAACCATTTTCGATATAAAACGATAATATAACTTAAAATGTTTGAATGTTTAAAAATGCTCCTTTCCAGTGAAAAAAATCAACGTAATCTACAGTATTAGGTTAGCATAAGTCTTTTCATGATTTTTTTTAATTAAAAGAAATCGTTTGTAGATATAATTTTCAGAATTGCACATACATCCAGAAAATAGTTTTCACTGAAATCGAATATTTGAAAAAGTTTTTTGGTCTCTACATCATTTTTGAAATTTTTTTAAAAGGATTTTAAATCAGAAAACTAAAAACCGCACAAAAAATTGCACTTAAGCTAAAAAATGTTTCGAGTGTTGGCCAGAATTTTCAGATTCTATTCCACTGTGCTCAGTATTTGCTGCAAACGTGCGTGAAATACAGATAAAGCTTTACCCAAACGTCAAACCCACTTTCACTTATAGAGGCAACTCTGCGAATATAAATTGATTCTCTCGAACGTCATCCTTCATTTTAATCTCCCTTGTTTAGGATGGAATGGAGGGCATTTTATAACAACTTGTTCGAAACAATTCCAATTTCAAGTTCCATAGTGTTTCAATTTGATATCGTTTTTCGAGATTTGTATCCCCGGTACGTACTTCTTTCAAATAGAGGAAGTACACGAAGTGCCTAGCCGACTTTATCTGGTACAGTAGCCAACTTTACCCCTTACCCCAACCAACTTGACCCTGTACCCAAGCAGAATTCACCCCGTATCTTAGATATCCGCGCCTCAATTTACTTCGCAAAGCAATCTGTACAGGAACCTGCGCCCCAATTTACTCCGCAAAGCAACCTCTACAGGAACCTGCGCCTCAATTTACTTCGCAAAGCAAACTGTACAGGAACCTGCGCCTCAATTTACTTTCAAAAGAAACCTGTATAGGAACCCGCGCCTCAATTTACTTCGCAAAGGAACCTGTACAGGAACCCGCGCCTCAATTAACTTCGCAAAGGAACCTGTACAGGAACCTGCGCCTCAATTTACTTCGCAAAGCAAACTGTATAGGAACCCGCGCCTCAATTTACTTCGCGAAGGAACCTGTACAGGAACACGCGCCCCAATTTACTCCGCAAAGCAACTTGTACAGGAACCTGCGACTCAATTTACTTCACGAAAGAAGCCTGTGCAGGAACCTGCGCCCCAATTTACTCCGCAAAGCAGCCTGTACAGGAACCTGCGCCTCAATTTACTTCGCGAAAGAAATCTGTACATGAATCTGCGTCTCCATTTACTTCGCATAGAAACCTGTACAAGAACCCGCGCCTCAATTTACTTCACAAAGGAACCTGTACAGGAACACGCGCCCCAATTTACTCCGCAAAGCGAACTGTACAGGAACCTGCGCCTCAATTTACTTTCAAAAGAAACCTGTATAGGAGTTCGCGCCTCAATTCACTCCGCGAAGCAACCTGTACAGGAACCTGCGACTCAATTTACTTCGCAAAAGAAACCTGTATAGGAACCTGCGCCCCAATTTACTTCGCGAAGGAACCTGTACAGGAACACGCGCCCCAATTTACTCCGCAAAGCGAACTGTACAGGAACCTGCGCCTCAATTTACTTCGAAAAGAAACCTGTACACATGGTTGCGACTATCGCTTTGGAAGAGCCGCAGTGTGCTTGCACACAGTCGAGTATATTGCGCAATATGATGCATTCTGAGTTAAAATTTTAACCAGATAGTTCAATTTTCAAGCCCAAAGACTTTCAACTAAAAAAGATGAATTTTCAATTGAGCGGGGTGAATATTCAACATAACCGTTGAATTTCTGACCAAAAAAGGTGACTTTCACCAGATATTTCGATTTTCAATCGTATAGCTAAATTTGCAATTTACAAAGTGGCATTTTTAATCAACTGCTCGAATTTTCGAACAAATAAAAAAAAATTTTAATTAAAAAAAAGAAAGATGACTTTTCTACTATAAAGCATGAATTTTCAATTCAAAAGGACGACTTTTTGAGCAAAACAGTTCATTTTTTGACCAAAAAAATGATTCTAATAAAAGTCTCAAATGTCTGAAAAATTATTAAGCTTTCCACAAAATAGTTAATTTTTTAACAAATAGAGGAATTTTCAACATATAAAGATGAGTTTTCAACGAATAAGATTAATTTTTTACCAAAAAAAGAATTTTCAATAAAATACATGAATTTTTTACCAAATAGTTGAATTTTCAACTGAAAAACATAATTTTCAACCGAGAATGAATTAGTTGAATTTCAGTTGAAAAAAATATAATTTTAAAGGAAAAAACGAATTATCAACCAGTTCAATTCAACAAACAAGATTAATTTTCTGCATCAAATAGTTGATTTTAAAAAATGAGTTCACTACGAAATATGTTCAATAGTTAATATTTCAACATAATACAAATTAATTTTTAATAAATAAAAGTAGAATTCAACCAAAAAAGACGAATTTTCAACAGAATATGCAAATTTGCGACCAAAGAGATGCCCTTCATAAAAAGTTTGATTATTTAAAAAATAATTAAACTTTCAACAATATAGTTCAATTTTTAACCAAGAGGAAATTTCAACAAAATAGTTGAGTTTTTAAGCTAAAAAGTCGAATATTTGAGAAAAAAATTCAATTTAAAACTGGAAGAGAAGAAGTTTCAACAAGAAAGTGATTTTAAATCGAGAGCGAAGAATTTTTCAACAAATAGTTGAATTTTCAACAAAAAAAATAAGAATGTTTAACAAGTTGGATTTAACTAAAAATGGCAATTTTTCAAGAGAATATTTCAATTCTCTAACATGATGATAAATTTTCAATAAAAAAGATTCATTTTCTACCCAAATAAATCAATTTTCAATACAAAATATGAATTTTCTACCAAGTAGTTGGATTTCAAACTTATAAAGGAAAAATTTCAACCAAATACATAATAGGTAAATTTCCAGCTGAAAAAAATTATTCTATAACAAAAAAAATATATGAAATCCCAAAAATATAATTGAATTTTCATATGATTAGTTTGTTTTGTAATGAAATAGTTTATTTTCTTACCAAAGTATATGAATTTTCAACGAAGAATACAAATTTTTGAAAAAAAATTACTTTTGAACTAAATTTTGAATTTTTGAATTCAGAAAAATGTATTTTTTACAAAGCAGTTCAACTTAACACCAATTAGTTGATTTTACAACAAAAATAAACTAATTATCAAAGAAACATGCAATAGTTTATATTTCAAAAAAGAAGATTTCAAATGAATTCAAAATATCAATTTTCAACACAAGATAGAACAGTTAGGTACATTTTTCATGAATAAAATTTATTTCCAATAAAAAAAAGCTTTCTTTTAACAAACTATTTAAATTTCCCATCAGAGAATGAATTTTCAACAAAATACATTAATTTTAAAGCAAGTAATTGAATTTTCAACTAAAGAAGATAATTAGCTAAATTTTAAACTGAAAAATATATTTGTTGGAAACAAGGAATTGTTTGGTTGACAATTATATAGAATAGCATTTATATTTTCTGTTTGAAAAAGGGGGGTCAGCTTCAGTCTCACATGTTATTTTAAGTGGGAAGGGGCGGCCCCCCCCCCTCAAAAATTTCATAACTTATCACAGGAGGGAGGGGTGGGTCAAAACTATCTGAAAATAGCCTCACGTAATATGTACAATGTATAATGCATTTTCTGGTTAATTTCGTATATTTTATTTTTTCTGATTCATTAGCCGCGCTTAATATGTATGAAATGTCGTCCTAAGTACATCCGCTCAGCTCTTTATGATGATCGTCGCGCGAACAATAAATTTCCAATGACGCGTTTTTCTAGCGCGGGTAGAATTTAAATGACCACCTTTTCTTTCTCAAAGAATGGTCGTATTATCCACTTTCCGTGTTCGATGTCCAAAAGAAAGGGAACGCCACTATTCACGAGATTAAAAAAAGGAACGCCACTACTCACGAGTTTATAAGAGGGAACGCCACTATTCACGAGATTGAAAAAGGGAACGCCACTACTCACGAGATAAAAAAAGGGAACGCCACTATTCACGAGATTAAAAAAGGGAATGCCACTATTCACGAGATAAAAAAAGGGAAAGCCACTATTCACGAGATTATGAAAGGGAACGCCACTATTCACGAGTGAAGCGTTGAATAATTACACCACCGGGGCTTCAGCAGATAGTTTCTCGTTTCTCCAGTTCTTCTTCCAGTCTGAATGATTTTTTTCAAACAAAGAAAAATTCAGACTAGAATTATTCACTAAAATTGCACACTATACACAGATGCAGACACGCCTCATCCTGTGAATATATGAGAAATGAGAAACTACATGTATCTGTTGAAGCCCCGGTGGCGTAATTGGTTAACGCTCCACTCGTGAATAGTGGGGTTCCCGATTCAAATCCAGGCTGAGGCTGATTTTCTCTTGTTTCTCCAGAAAATTATTTGACCATTAATCGGGGAAATCTAACATTAGAAATGAATTAATTACCCTGGTCGACGAAATAACGTCAATTATAAAATTATATACAGATTCAGTAAATTTATTCAGAATAGAATCAATCACTTCACACGTTACAGAGATGCAGACCCGCATCATCCTGTGAATATAAGAGAAAATAGAAACTATCTGCGGAAGCCCCGGTGGCGTAATTGGTTAACGCTCCACTCGTTAATAGTGACGCTCCCGGTTCAGATCCGGACTGAGGCAGATTTTTCCTCGTTTCTCCAGAAAACTATTCGACCAGTAATCGGCGATATCTAACATGAGAATCAATTAATTACCCCAGTGGACAAAATAACATCAATTATTAAAATATATCTATCTTCGGAAGCCCCGGTGGCGTTCCCGGTTCGAATCTGGGCTGAGGCAGATTTTTTTCTTGTTTCTCCAGAAAATTATTTGGCCACTAATCGGCAATATCTAACATCAGAAATTAATTAATTACCCTGGTCGACATAGTAACATTAATTATTAAAATATCTCGAGTGATGTTGAGTTTTTTGTTCTATTGATATTTTCAATTTATGTTAACAAGCTTTCGTTCCACGAGATCAAGTCTTTAAATGAAAACTAAATTTTTCTAGTGATGGGTAAGTTATTTTTTAAAAGGAACTAGTTATAGTTACCGTTACATTACGAAAAAAGTAACTAGTTCTCCTTATGGTTACCGATTTAGAATGTAACTTTTTCTTAGTTGCATTTTCCAAAAAAAGTAACTGTCGTTACTTTTTTAGTTACTTTTGAATCTTAGAAATATATATACATTTTTAATTTTTAATAAAAAATGATGAAATCTCATAAAAAAGGTAATATTTGAAATTTCAACCAAAAAGACAAATTTTCAACAAAATAGGTACATTTGAAACCAAAGAGATGAATTTTCAACCAAGAAGATATTTTTGAACAAAAAAAGACGAAGTTTTAACAAGATACACGAATTCTTTTTTAATCAAAAAAATAATTTTAAACAAAGAAAGATGAATTCTTCTAAAAAAATTTAATAGTTAATATTTCAACCAAAAAATATTTTTATTTTAAATAAAAAACAGTTACATTCAACGAAAAACAATTTTTTTTAAAAATAGTTGATTTTTCAGTGAAAGCAGGGAGAAAATCAAAGAGATTGTTGGAGATTCAAGCCAAAAAGTCGAATTTGCAACAAAAAATTGATTTTCAACCAAAAAATACAATTTTTATCCCAAAAGATGAATTCGCAATGAAATATGTAATAGAAGAAATTTCAACTAAAATACGAATTTTCAACAACATTGTTTAATATGAAATCAGAAATATGAATGTTCAAACATGAAGATTAATTTTTTACCAACAAAATATGAACATTCATCAAAATATATGAATTTTCGAATAAAAAAGATCAAATTTCAACTAAAAATGTCATGGTTGAATTTTCAATTGAAAAAATTAATTTTTAACAAAAAAGATGAATCCTCAACTGGAAGTTTAATAGTTCTTATATATCAACGACAACAAAAATAATTTCAAATAAAAAACAGTTCAATTTAACCAAAAAACGAATTTTCAAGAAAAAAGTTCCATTTTTAGCGAAATAAAATGATTTTTCTTTAAAATCGTTCAATTTTGAACAAAATAATTCAATTTTCAACATTATTCGACATTTTATGCACTTTTAAAATCAAACATTACAACACGTTAAACTGAGTGTAAATAAAAATAAAAAATTGCAAATACGAAGGATTCAAAATATTTTGAACGTACAATACAATGCTTAAAATAATGGCTATTGGAAAATTTCACAATTAAAACACTATACATTTGTTGTTGGAAGCATAAATCGTTCATCAGTAGTCAGAGTCAGTTTTGGTCAGCCTGTAATGACTGCTATCTCAATCAGTAGTCAGATGCAGTTTTGGTCAGCCTGTCATGACTGCTATCTCAATCAGTAGTCAGAGGCAGTTTTGGTCCGCCATTCCTAACTGCAATTTGCAAATATTCCTTTTTTACATTACCATCATTGTAAATAAATTGATAAAAAATGCTGCGTTTATTTTTCAGGAAAATAATATTTTTTTCCAAATTCTTTCATATATTTCTGCCATAAGTTACTTCATTTAATTTACTTGTCGTATTTTGTAATTAGCACAATGTATTTTATCCCTAATGAAAAATGTGAAACAAGCAAGGAACAATACATACATTACGTAAAGTCTTCTTTTTTG
>CAKNXH010001028.1:178435-221542 GCA_932178445.1 Andricus quercusramuli
AATACAATACAATACAATACAATACAATACAATACAATACAATACAAAACAATACGACACAATACAATATAATACAATACAATACATAACAATACAAAATGATACGATACGATACGATGAGATACAATACAATATAATCCAATGCAATAAAATACATTATAATACAAGATAAGATTAGATATGATACAATGCAATATAATACAATACGGTACGATACAATACGATATAATACGATATATACGAAACGATACAATACAATACAATGCAATACAAAACAACGCAATGCAATACAATACAATAAAATCCGATACGATACGATATGATGCATGATAAGATACAATACAATACAATACACAATACGATACAGGACAATACAGTACAACAGAATACGATACAATACGATACGATACGAAACGATACTATACGATATGATAGGACACGATACGCGATACGATATAATGTAATACACAGTACGATATGATACGATACGATACGATACAAAACAATACAATACGATACAGTACAATGCAATACAATCCACGATGTGATACAATACAATACACCATGACACAATACAATACAATATAATACAATAAAACACAACATAATACAATACAATATAATAGAATACAATACAATCAATAATCAAAAACCAAAACGTATTTTTCCGAATTTGTTACCCCTTCCCTCCCCATGTAACAAGTTGTAACAAAATGGATTGGACTCCCCCTTTCCCCCAACACTTTTACGTAATTTTTATAAATATTTTCAGCTATTCATTATTACTGAATACAATCTAGTCATTTTCACTGTTCACAATGGAAGAATTTCATTTTTGAATGTTCAAAATTTAATAATTTTCAACTTTAGATCTTAAAAATTGAATTCAAGAATTTTCAATACGAATCTTCAAATTTCATCATCTAAACTACTAACATTTTTAATGAATTATTATTTCATTATAAATCTTTGAAATTGAAGATTTTTCAATTTTGAAAATATTGAATTGTCAAAATTATGCAAGTTTGGAAGTTTACCCTTACGAATTTTTTTTTAATTTAAAAGTTTTGGAGTTGAAAATTCTTGACTTTTGATCTTCAAAATCATCAAAAGCTAAGAATGTTGATTTATAAATCTTCAGAATTGAAGAGTTTTCCATTATAAATCTTTAAAATTATATTACATATTCCGACAGAAGTTCAAGAATACATCATTTTGAACTATACACATTTTATGTGAATTATTATTTAACTATAAATCTTCAAAATGAAGATTTTTCAATTTTGAAAATATAGAATTATCAACAATTATGCAAGTTTCGAAGTTCACCATTACAAATTTTTTAATTTAAAAGGTAAAGAGTTGAATATTCTTGACTTTTGATCTTCAAAATCATCCAAAGTTAAGAAGTTTAATTTATAAATCTTCAAAATTGAAGAATTTTCCATTGTAAAATTTTTAACTGCAAATCTAGGAAAAATTAAGATTTTGAATCTTCAAAATTGAATAATTTTTAAATTTATATCTTCAAGATTGAAGAATTTTCCATTGCAAATCTTCAAAATTGAACTACATAATCCCCAAAATTGAATTATTCCAAAATAAACTTTAAAAACTACATACATCTCAAATTGAATTGAATTGAAAAGTTTTTATTTATACATCTTTACAATTGAAGAGTTGTTAATTTTCAAGATTTACAATTAAAAATTCTGTCATTTTATTGAGTTACATTCGAAATTTGTTTAATTCGGTGGATTAAGTATTGAAAACTTGACATTTGATCTTCGAAATCATCAAAATTAAAGAATTTTTATTTATACTTACATCATTATAATTAAGGATATTTTAATTTTTTTAATTTTCAATGAAAACTTTTGTAGATTCAGAATTGAAAACTTGACTTCTGATCTTCAGAATCATCCAAAAAGGATATTGAAGAATTGTTAATTGTAAATCTTCCAATATTAAAGAACTTTGAATTAAAAGTTCTTGAAATTGGGAAGTTTTTGATTTTGAAAATTTACAATTGAAAACCCTGCAATTTCAATGATTTACATTTGAAATTTCAGTTGAAAACTTAAAATTAGAAACTTTTCACTTCTGATGTTAATAATAATCAGCAAATCTTAGCATTTTTGCATACGTCTTTAAAATAAAATTGAAGAGTTTCTAATTGTAAATCATCAAAATTGAAGAATTTTTTATTGTGAATCTTCAAAATTGAACAACATATTTTAAAAAATTCAAAATTCCTCTATTTTAAAGTATGAACTTTTGAAATTAATGAGTCTCGAATAGTAAATCTCAAAAACTCCATAATTATTTATTTATTATTTGTGAATTTTCATAAATAAACTTTTACGAAAAAACTTTTGAAATTGCATCTGTTCGAAATGCGAATCTTCAAAATTTAATAATTTTCAATTCTCTATTTCCGAAATTCAATAATTTTCCCAAAAATTGCATACATTCGAATTGTAAATTTTTTTAATGAAAGAGTTTTTACATTGAAAATTTACAACTGAAATTTGTGGAATTACATTTTTTTAAACAGAAACTTAAAAAGGTCAAATAGCCTTAACTTTTGATCTTGAAAGTCATTCAAACAGTTTTTATTTATACATCTTCAAAATTAGAGTTTTCAGTAGTTGATAAAAAATACAGAATCTTCAACTGCAAATCTTCAAGATAGAGCTATTCCAAATACTCAGAATTCGAGAATGTCTTTCAAGAACATCCTATTACGATATGAAATCTCAAATTAATTACTGAATTTATTTCATTCATCTTATTCCAGCTGAGATAAAATCTTATATTTTAATAACATTTACAGATTACTGAAAACGAATTCAAATTAAAATTAAAATTCTATAGGACAATTTCTAAACAACCCTCAAGATAAAAAGACACCCCTAAGTGATCCATGAGTATATATAATTCCTTGTTCTTGTGGCAAAATCGATATTGGAGAAACCGGGAGCGCGGTGAGCCAAGATGTGAAGATACATGAGAGTAAAGTCAGGCTGAAAAATTTCACGCAATCAGCACAAGCTGAGCATCATATCGAAACAGGACATATAATTTTATACACTTTAAAATAGTGAGCAATGAATTCAGTATAGGTTAGCTCAATTTAGGCGAAATTTATATGGTTTTAAGTAAAATTTTATTGAATTCATCAAATTCAGTGAAATTTGGCTGTTTTCAAGCAAACTTGAATTAATATATTATAATTAATACTATTATATTTAAAGAAACCAAATGAAGTAATATTTTTCTCTTGTATAAATTCAGGACACAAAAGTACTTTTGTTGGAAAAAGAATACGACAAATTATGCAAAAGGAAGTTACTCGCATTTCAGTTAGTTTGGAAATGGCTTTCGGAACATATGTTTCACCTTTTTTTGGAAGCAAACGTCGTATACAATAAGTTAGTATTATCGGAAAACGATAAATTTCTGCTATCTCCGGCAATACTGAGAAATCTTTATCTAAAAAGGAAACACTTGTTCTGTGACATGCTGATAAATTACAAACAGCCTATATTTTTTTAATAAAGAAAATAGGCGAAGTCACTTCATATAATTCTTGAAAATTGAAAAAACGAAAAATCCTACAAAAAAAGGTTTCGTAGACTATTGAGACGTTGATTAAATCGTTCAAACTTTCGCCTCCCATATTTTCTCTTCACTAATACCCATATATGCTCCTGCTTCATCCCTCATTTTACCCTTCACTCCCCCTACCTTTCACAACTTCTCTCTTCAACACTTGCCCCTCTCCTCGCTTTCCCGGATAATGCTTTCCTTCCCCTCCTTCCCTTCTCCAGCCATCACTTCCCCTTCCCTACTCACCCTCATTTCTCATCATTTCCCCTATTTCACCCCATTCAAACTCACTTTCCCTGCTTTCGATCCCTAATTTCCTCTCACTTTTCCTAATTTTCCTTAGTTTTCCTCTCATAATTCTCTGTAATTCCCCTTACTCACTCTCATTTTCCTCATTTTCACTACTCAACCTCCCCTCACTTACCCTTCTTCACCTCCCTTAAATTCCCCTCACTCCTCCCTTTCTCTCCTTGGAGAAAGTACGACGGACTGACGGACGGACAGACTATCTTATACAATAATTTTTGACCTAATCGTTAAATTTCCAACTTTAAGATCAAGTTTCTACCAAAAAGACGAACTTTAAAAGAATGTATGATTCACAAAAAAACTGTTGAACTCCCAAAAGACAGATTTTTTACAAAGCAGTTGAATTTTCTGCTCAAAAAGACGAATTTTTAATGATGCAATTCATGTTCAACCCAAAAGGGCAAAATTTTAGCGAAGTAGTTATACTTCCAACCCAAGAGATGAATTAAAAAAAAACTTCCTACTTTCCCCCCTTATTTTATCATCTGGTCCCCCTTTCCCAAACTCCTTCATCCTCTTGTTTCTGCTCTCTTCGTTTCTCCAGCTAATAGTTTCGTTTCCCTAATTCTCTTCCCCAACCTTCACTTTACCTTCCCTATTCACCCTCATTTCTCATCATTTCCCCTGCTTCTCCTCACTTAAACTCACTTTTCCTACTTCGCCTATCTACATTCCCTATTATTTTGCCTCACATTCCCTAATTCTCTTCCCTCATTTCCGCAACATCTTCCCCCCTCGTTTCCCCTAATTTTTCTTCCCTCACTCCACCTCCATCTTTCTCTCTTATCTTTTTCTTTAATCATAATCAAAAAGCATTTAAACTAACTGAAGCTTCAGTTTCAGGTTATGTTGCTCTTATATATGTATTCTCTACGTTGCCTGTCATTGGTCAGAGCAACCCACTGGGGGGACTGTTCTATCCCGATTGACTAATCAAGTCTTCTTTTAAAAACTCGGGAGAACGGAAAGCCAAATCGGATTGGTATCATAATCATTGTCCCTATTGATGTTATTAGGGTGTTTTAATATTTCGATTGTTTTTTTATGCTCTCTTTTAAGAATATTGACTGTTTTTGCTATTACGGTTGTTTTGTCAAATGAAACGCTACGTCCTGTATCGATATGATGATCAGCTTGTGCTGATTGTGTAAAATGTTTTAGCCTGACTTTAGTCTCTGGTTCCTTTACATGTTGGCTCACCGCGCTCCCGGTTTATCCAATATAAACTTTGCCGCAAGAGCAAGGGAGGTTTTATTGAGACAGTGTTCTATTGAATGTACGAGATTGGAGGGAAAGTTTGCGAAGTATATAATAATATCAATTGTGTCAGACATTGGTACTTCCGTAAAGAGAGATACTATGTCGAAAATTACTAGGATGTCTTGGGGTTGAATGTGAATCTGCTCTATCTTTCTGATAGAACCAAAAGAGTTTTGTAAGTGTGTGATAGAGTTTCCTGTGAAATAATTCGGTTCTTTGGCGAGGAAGCGTGCTAGGTTATATGTTGGTGAATTTTTTGCGCTGACGATTGGTCTGACTGGAATGTTGTTTTTGTGGATTTTTGGGAGTCTGTAAAGTTTTGCAGAGACGGGTTTTTGTTTTGCTGACTATGGTTTTTGTAGGGTCTTTCTTAAGTTTTTTATATTTCTCGTCAACTGGAAGGTCCATGATTCTGTTGTTATAGTCTTCTTCATTCATTATTACTGTTGTATCAAAATTAACAAAAAACAGCAATTAAAGAACTCAATCAGAATGAAGACTGATGGCAGAATGATGACCCGCAGACAAAGGCAACACAACAGTTATAATGAACAAAGAAGACTATGCAAACAAAATCATGGACCTTCTAGTTGACGATACATATAAAAAACTTAAAAAAGACCCCATCAAAGCAAGTCAGCAAAATGAAAACACTTCTGAAAGACTCTTTTGACAGCAAAACAATATCTGAATCAATACCTACTTATCCCATTTCCCCAAAACTTTACGGACTTCCAAAAATGCACAAAAACAATATCCACTTAGACCGATCGTCAGCGCAATAAACTCATCAACTTACAACTCAGAACGCTTCTTTGTCAAAGAACTGAATCCTTTCACAGGAAACTTTATCACACACTTCCAAAAATTTGTTGACTTCACCAGAAAGACACAACAGATTCACATTCAACTCCAAGACATCCTAGTAGGTTTGGACGTAGTATCTTCCTTTACGAAAGTACCAATATCTGATACAATTGATGTTATTAAATCTTTCGCAAACTTCCTCTCCAATCTCATACCTTTGATAGAACACTGTCTCAATAATACCTACTTCTCATTCAATAACCAATTCTACGAAGAAACCTCAGGAGCAGCAGTGGGATTTCCTGTCTGACCTGTTATAGGCAATATCTTTATGGAAACTCTAGAAACTAAAATTTTCAACCAATACAAGCTTAAACCGGAATTTTAGTGGAGTTACGTTGAAGAGATTTTTCTCATCTGGAGACATGAACTAGAGGAACTGCACAAGTTTTTTGATTTCATTAATCAATTACACCCTAATATCCAGTTCACCATGGAAATTTAACAAAACGGGAAATTGCCTTTCTTGGACGCACTAGTTTACAAAAGATCTGGTAACACATTAAGACATGGAGTTTACAGCAAACCCACCCATACAAACAGTTACCTACATGCCTCCTCTCACCACCACCCATTTCAAAAGCAATCGGTCATCAATTCCCTTGTATACAGAGCTGTCTCTATAACAGATAAAGGTAACTCACAAAAGGAATTATAAAACAATAAATAAATCGTAAACAAATAGGAAGAATTCTCAATAAACACAACATACAAACCATATTTAAACCAATGGCAAATATAGGATAACTTCTAAACAACCCTATAAGATGAAAAGGCACCCCTTAGTGGTCCATGAGTACATAAAATCCCCTGCTCTTGTGGCAAAATCTATATTGGAGGAACCGGGAGCGCGGTGAGCCAGCGTCTGAAGGAACATGATACTATTTAGTTACAAATTCGTCTATTTCGTCGATAAATCAATTATTCAGTCAAAAGTTTTGCTGTTGTTCAAAACTTGCCTTTTTGGATACAAAAGTGCTTGGTTGAAAATAAGTCTTTTGGACAGAAAATTTCTTAGTTGAAAATTCATCTACCATATCTAATTTTTTTATTTTTCAAGTTTCACACATTATATACCTTCAAACGTTCTGCGAAAATTTAAAAATAATTATATGGAAAAAACAATTAATACAAGTTGATTATTTTCTTCGAAAGTGTAAATTTTAAGTGGAAGACTTTCAGAAAAAAATGGGTTTTTCTTCCAATTTTAATTAGCGACCTGATAGCATTTAGATTCATAAGAAATATTTCGAAAAAGTAATTAAAACTCCAGGAGGTGACTCTAGGGGCGAAAGAATCTTGAACGTTTCGCAGTAAATTGCTTCTGTCTTGGGAAAACTTAAGAATTAATGCAAATTTTATCTCCGCAATTATAACAGAAAATTAAATGTACTGGAAAACGAGTCGATAATTGCGAAAGACTTTCAGTGCTGTAAGCACAAGTATTGCCTTTCATTTCATGAAAATACAAGTTCAGATATTTTTTCTTATGAAAATTTCAAAATGCGAAATTCGAGTGAATATTCTGTGACGAAAGGAGCAATTAGATTATGCTAAATCAGTTTAATGGAATCATTTTGCACAAGACAGACGACCTGCTCGTTTAGTTTAATTACAACATTTAATTATACCTTCTGGTAATTAGATGAAATTTTGTATTAAAATTCATGTCATTTTCTTTTAATTGTTGTCGTGAGTTGAATGGTGAACCTTTTCTAAATTATAATTTCATTTTCGTTGATTTATAAATTTATTGTGAGAAGTTTCTGAATATTGAGTATTTTACAAAGTTTTGACACTATGTAAACTGATTTTTTAAAATAAATTCGGATAGAATTTCGGTTGTTTGATTCATCCTCGATAAAGTAACCATTTTTCAATGTTCTATCCCAAAGCTTTGACGCAATTAATTATACTTAACAATCGACTAAAAAGATGTTTGGAAAAAATTTTGTCAGTCTTTAAAAACTTTAAACTTCATTGTGACATTCAAATGTTCAAATCAAGTATTCAAGGGTTCTAAGAAGAGGAAATAATATAGATCTTTTCCAAGTTAATATTTGTCTAGTTCATTAGAGTTGAACACTAAAAAATTTCAAACCGGAAATTTTTTCAATTTGAGTATTGAATATTTACCTGAAAACTCAAAGCATTCGGAAATTATTATATTTAATTTGTTTCTGATTTGAAAGCGGAAATTTTTGTTTTCAATTTATTTCTGAATTGGCATAGGGACATCTTGTAACATTTTCACTGAGCTAGAAGGGAGCAAATTTTGGTGTCTATTTTTTTCTGAATCGGAGAAGAGAGTTTTCTCATATTTCAAGCATTTAGATTAAAATTTTTATCGAGTTCAAGCAAGGCAGATTCCTTATTTCCAACATTTTTCTCATGAGAAAAGGAAAGAATTTTGTATATTAAATATTCTTCTCAATCGCAAGGGGAAATCTTTCAACATTTTCATCCAAGTAAAAAGGTGGGAATTTTGCATTGAATTTGTTTTTGAATTGTTGGAGGAAATTTTTGTTTTCAATTTGTTCACGAGAAGGTACTAGTTTTATATGAAATTTCAACAAAAAATGTAGTTTTTGTTTTGATTATGAAGAAATAACTTTGAAAATCAAAATAACAAATTGTTTGAAAACACTTCACAAGATCAGTGTAGGTCTTAGGATTAGCAGAGCGGATACCTTGGCGTATTCCAGGTCGAAGTAGTTCCAAGAAGGAAGCAACTAAGGATTCTTCAGGTTCATTCCTTCCGAAGCGTTGATTAAGTAACATCTTTTTTGTAAAAAGACACTGTCCGGCTCCTCGTCTCCCTGTTTTTGCGAGTACAAAAGAGACAACAATCTACCGTGAATGCTTGAACTATCAAATTTTGGAATCAACAGCTCGTGGAATCGTTCCCAGTCAGAGGCTAATATCCTTTATAGGGTTCCCACCAACGTGCTGCATCGCCCTGAAGTGAATGACTTCCTGTGCGTGTTCGTAGATTAGCTGGTGTATTAATTGTATTCAGATAACGTTCCATTTCTTCCAGGAAAAGAAGTGGATCCTCAAGGTCCCCTCCACTAAACTCTGGAACCGCAGCAGCCATTGAATTGTAATGAGACATGTGCATCCAAGGGTAGTTTGGAATTTGAAATCCTGGGTCATGAAACTGGCCCTGGATTAGTTGTGAATATGGTAATTGGTTGATTGGAATTTTCAACGGCGGGTTCGCAGGTTAATTTCCAAGTCGTTATTCAGGCGGATTCTTTATTCCGTTCCCAGCTGGAATATCAGCGCGTTGATTCTCAACCGGATTTCCAAGCGGGTGTACCTGTTGATCTCCAGGTTGATTTCCAGGCAGAACATTGGGCGCCACCGTGTTTTGTGCACCACTCCCGGAAGTGGAGGTCGCAGGTATTGCTCGATTACGTAGGACCTTGGTGTCTGGAGTTCTTGAAGTCATTCCAGATAGGGGTTTGCCGGCTATTGGATTGTGAGTAAGTGTTCTTATCAAAAAACAATTTCAACTATAGAAATGGCTTCACGGTGGGCGCCGAAAATTGTTACCATGCAATGCAGAGGCAAGGTACAATTATTTTAAATTGGTTTTAGTTTGCGTGAACAAAGAACGACTTTCGTTAAACAATTGGTGGCTCAGAGAAGGGCTGATTGCCTTTATTTTTTGTTTGGCTTCGAGCATTAATATGCTTCCTTGGCATCTATCAGAAAGAAATACAGAAATCCCGTGTATCGAACCGAGTATGAACCGAGGGGCCCCCTGACTACCGGACCGACCCACTCTCAGCTCACAGGGTTATTGGAAGTCAGTGCGACCATCCACTTCCGGCCGTAACTACGACCAGCAGTTCTTCGTCACGCCCAAATTCCAGTCCCCGGTCAGGTCTGTGATTCGCCAGCACCCATTGAGCTCTCCCAGGGCCTCATTTGTAATTATTTTCGCTCACAAGGAGGGGTTAAGACCGAATACCAGCGTTAACAGCCAACTTTCACCCTGTAAAGGGAAGCCAACTGACCCCCGATTTGGCGAATGGCGGTGAAGGCTTATTCTGCTGAGATCGCACAGGAACTCGAAGTTGTAGTCAAATCTTCAATTCTTTTTCATATCTATTTATACCTTTCTATATGAACTAGATTTACTTATACCCCTTTATTACTTTATTACTTGGGAGGGCAAGAAATAAACTCAAGCGTTCGCTTCTTTCTTTTTTCGGTTTTGTCCGGACACTACTCTGTAGACAGGCGGTCGCGTTAACGATCTCGAAGGATACTTTCACACGGCGTTTGATGCTACTGAGGTACTACCAGCGCGGACGCGAAAGAAGGACCGGCCGTCTGACTGCACTGCCTCGGCCTCACTGGGCGCGCGGTGGCCGTCAGTAGAAGTAGGCAGCGTGGAGTCGGCCAGCCGCTACTGCTGGTGTTTGACGAATACCACAAGAGAATAGAGTCGCGGACTTTATGAATTAAGTAACATAAATCCAAAGATTACATTACAAGGAAATCTAAGTATACATATTTATGGCAGCGGAATGTTTTGAAGAAAAGGAAAATAATATTATTGTTCGCGGGGGACAAATTATAATAGTAGACTTTTCAATTGAGAAGAATAAACTTCTCAGACACGCACACCAATGTGTGATGAAGTTTTTGATTGTTCCTAACTGTTAAAAAAATTTTGAAAACTAAATCTAGCAAAACTTGTTGATTTCATGTTTAAAAGAACTATAGACATTAGAAAAGAAAATTATATCCAACAAATATGAATGCAAAAGTACCACTAGCGGCGCTAGTGTGCGCAGTCCGATAGCTTCTCGGGTGATTTTTTCCTTACAAGCTAAGAACCGTTCCTTACAGGTTCGTTGATACCTCGATTTTCACGCTAAGGGAGCGTTCACTTGATACGTAACATTCACCCCTCATCCCTAACCACAGCTCGTAATATTTTTTTTATTATTATTAAAAACATAATAGACGTTTTCTAAATAAATAAAAAGTTTTGCAAGATGGAGCACGGTATAGAAATAAAAAAACAATATTTTAAACAAAATAATTAATAAATTTCGAATATGTAAAACCTCTTAAATTCCTTGAAATATATTCAGCTAACTCGAATTTTTCGTAATATTTTGAAAAATCGTTTAAAATATAAAGAAACTGCCTTAAAATCTTATAAATTTCCTTAGGAATTTTGAGAACATTTGTTTATTCACTTCAAACCTTTCAAAATTCTTTCAAACCTTCTAAAGTTTTGTTTTCAAATCATTTTAAAAGATTTGCATCTTTAAAAATCTTTCACAGTTTGATATTCTTTTTCAATCTCTTGAAATCTTTTACATATTTCTTGAATTTACTGGATTTTTAAATATTTTTGAATCATGCCAAATTGAAACATTTTTCTTTCAAATCTTTTGCTCTTTTTCGAAATTTGAGGAAATTGTTTGAAATCAAAATTTCTAAAATATTTTAGAAGTTTTCATTATTTTTGAATGGTTTCAAAACAGTAGGAAATTAATCTTATTGGTAACTAATTTACCTTTTTGGTTGAAAGTTCTTGTATTTCTTTGAAAATTAATCTCTTTTTGGTAAAAAAATCCATTTTTTAGCTTCATATTTCATTTCTTTGGCTTGACATTTTATTTTTTATGCAAGATTGATTTTTTACTGAAAACTTAACTATTTAATGTTTGGTTGAGCATCAATCTTCTTCAGTTGAGAATCCATCTGAATCCATCGATTTCAAATATTGTGAAGTTAAAATGGTAATAAATAATTATTATTTTTAATTTATCAAATTAGTTAACGTTTTTACTGTATGCTCACCTCTGATAATAACCTTTCTTTTCGTGCTATTTTAGGCTATAGTCACAATTTTAGGGATTCTTAAAGAAAAGCCGAAAAATTATTAACTTGATATAAAAACTTTATAAAACCTTCAATATCTTAAAATATTTATCTCAACATTATAAAATTTAGATTTTACAATTTTATTTTAATTGTGAAATAACTGTAATTGGGAATTAATTGTCAATAATTGTAAAATAAATGTGACAAAATTGGTTTTATAAATAAATATCTCATGATTTTTGAAGGACGAAACAATTTTAAAGGTAATTCTTTGTAGTATTTTAATTACTAATGAACATAATTTCAGAATATTTTTTTACTGATTATGGCCTGATAGGGTTAAGCATGGTACAAAAAACCTTCGTGAAATTTCAAACAAAAACTGTACTCTATATAAATTGATTTTAAAAATTAAAAAAAATAAAACCTTTCAGAAATATTCCTAAATTTTATTTGAATATGATACAGATTTATTTCTATTTAAAAAATTCTTGTAAATAATTGGTCATTTTTTTAATTTTACGTCATTTTTGTACCATGTTTGACCTAAGGGAATAGATTTCAGGAATCAAATTATAAAAATGTCTCAGTTAGTGTTTGGTTGATAATTATATTTTTTTGAAATTTTTATTTGACATCTGAAATATCGAACATTTTTGTGAAATGTTGTCAAGAATCTTATATGAAAATTATATTTATATAAGCTTAAAATAAGCAAAATAAAGTTAAAAAATAAACAGTTATTCGAAATTTTTATTTGGTATACAAAAATATCTTTGACCTTAAATTTTTATTTTGTTGAAATTTTTCTTTTTTCTTCATTAAAAAATTTTGTATTTAAAAATGTATTCATTTGGTTGAAATTTCATTCCTTGAAAGTTGATTTCAACTCTTTTTAATTATAAATTAGAATTTTTCCATTGAAATGGCAATTATTACATTTTTCGTTGAAAATTCGGCTTTTTTGGTTGAAAATTTAACTCTTTAGTTAAAACTTATATATTTAGTTGAATTTTGATTGACATACAGAAATATTAAAAAATCTTTGAAAAATTTCTTAAGAATTTTAGAAAACTTATACCTGTAACCTTAAAAATAAATAACTTAAAAAAATAAATAGTTATTCGAAATTTTTATTTTGTATTAAAAATTATATTTTGCCTTAAATTATGAGTTGGTTCTGATTTTCCTTTTTTCTTGACTAAAAATAGTTTTTAATTGAAAATTTATTCATTTTGTTGAAAATTCATTTTTTTCCAAGTTAAATGAAACCATTTTTTACTACAAATAAATTTTTTTATTGAAATAGCAATTATCACATTTTTCGTTGAGAATTAATCTTTTTGCCTGGAAATTAAACTATTCGGTTGAAAAGGTTTTTTTTTTCTTCAAATTTTAATTTGAAATATCTGAAATCTTACAAAATATTTTGAACCTTTTGTCAAGAATCTTGGAAAACTTATACTTATTCTTATTGTTACAATTTTATTTTAAGTGTAAAATAATTTTTTAATTGAAAATCAATTGTAAATAATTGTAAAATAAATTCAACGAAATTTATCACGGAAAATTATTCTAAAATTATGTTCATTAGTTATTAATATACTACAAAGAATTACATTAAAAACTCTTTTGCCTTTACAAATCATAAGATATTTAAAATAAGTTTCGTTGAATTTATTTTACAATTATTTGCAATTAATTTTCACTTAAAATCCTTTGACAATTAAAAGAAAGCTGTGAAAGTAAATGTAAATATAAGTTTTCCAAGATTCTTGACAAAAATTTCGAAATATTTTCTAAGATTTCAGATATTTAAAATTAAAATTTGAACAAAAAAAAAACATTTTCAACCGAATAGTTTAATTTTCAGGCAAAGAGGTTAATTCGCAGCAAAAAATTTGATAATTGCCATTCCAATAAAAAAAAATTATTTTAAATAAAAAACTAGTGAATGTAACTTTGAAAAAGTGAATTTTCAACAAAATAAATAAATTTTCAAGTAAAAACGATTCTCAGACAAGAAAAAAATAAATTACAACCAAATTATAATTTAAGGCAAAAAATAATTTCAATACAAAATAAAAATTTCGAATAATTATTTATTCTTTAAGTTATTTATTTTTAAGGATATAGGTATGATTATAATTTTCCTAAGATACTTGAAAAAATTTACAAAGATTTTTGAATATTTCTGTATGTCAATCAAAATTCCAACAAAAAATATAAGCTTTAACTAAACTAAAAGCTGAATTTTCAACGAAAAATGTAATAATTGCCATTTCAATGAAAAATTCTAATTCGTAATTAAAAACAGTCGAAATCAACTTTCAACGAATGAAATTTCAACCAAATAAGTGAATTTCAAATCAAAAAATTTCTAATGGAGAAAAAAATAAAAATTTCAACAAAATAAAAATTTAAGGTCAAAGATATTTTTGTATACCAAATAAAGATTTCGAATAACTGTTTATTTTTTAACTTTATTTTGCTTATTTTAAGCTTATATAAATATAATTTTCATATAAGATTCTTGACAACATTTCACAAAAATGTTCAATATTTCAGATGAGAAATAAAAATTTCAAAAAAATATAATTATCAACCAAACACTAACTGAGACATTTTTATAATTTCATTCGTGAAATCTATTCCCTTAGGTCAAACATGGTAGAAAAATGCCGTAAAATTAAAAAAATGAGCAATTATTTACAAGAATTTTTTAAATAGAAATAAATCTGTATAATATTCAAATAAAATTTAGGAATATTTCTGAAAGGTTTTATTTTTTTTTAATTTTTAAAATCAATTTATATAGAGTACAGTTTTTGTTTGAAACACGAAGGTTTTTTGTATCATGCTTGACCCTTTCAGGCCAGAATCAGTAAAAAAATATTCTGAAAATATGTTCATTACTTATGAAGATACTACAAAGACTTACCTTTAAAATTGTTTCGTCCTTCAAAAATCATGAGATATTTCTTTATAAAATATAATTCATCACATTTATTTTACAATTATTCACAATTAATTTCCAATTATACAGTTATTTCACAATTAAAATGAAATTGTAAAAACTAAAATTTATAATGTTGAGATAAATATTCTAAGATATGGAAGGTTTTATAAAGGTTTTATATCAAGTTAATAATTTTTCGGCTTTTCTTTAAGAATCCCTAAAATTGTGATTATAGCCTAAAATAGCATGAAAAGAAAGGTAATTATCAGAGGTAAGCATACAGTAAAAATGTTGACTAATTTAATAAATTGAAAATAATAATTATTTACTACCATTTTAACTTCACAATATTCAAAATCGATGGAAAAATAAAACATAAATACTGAAAAATAGAAGCACTTGAAAGTGATAGATATTATTAACCTAATTTTAAAATCCCATACACAATGTTCAATATATTATTGAACTTCATAAACCTCCATTGTCTCATAATGTATTCCCTGTACAATCAGATAGTGTAAAAAATGTCATATTAATTCCTGAAAAAAAATAATCATTAAATATTTCAAGACTTCACCACATGTATTTGAAGTCTTTCAGGTGTGAATTTTTGAAAACAAAAATCAACCCAAACCTTCTAATCTAATAGCCAACGAAACCGAATCGTGAAGTCGGACGAGCTCGGCCCGAATCTCGGGTTCGTGCTCGTGCATTTTCGGCTTTACACGAGGATGGCCGAGTTGACCGTCGAGGAGAGAAACCGACCACGTGATGTAAAGGAGCAAAGTGGGGGAACCCTTCCCCTCCATTCTTGGCTCGTTTTTCCTCTCGCCTTTTCTTAGGTCGTTTTTGCTCTCGCGCATTTTTACTTCGCTTCTGCGTACGTTTTTTTTTTCGTTCGCTTTTGCTTTCAGCGTTTCAAATAACTAAATCTCACTTCTTGACCTTACTCAAAACCCTAACAAAATCTTCGACCTAGAAATCAATACCTTCTATTGGGATAACGAAGAGATACCCACAACAGGCGCGTCAGGCTCAATAAACAATCCCAGATAAATCAACAACAGAACTTTGATTGCGATTCCATCTTGGAAAAAAATACACAGTTTGTTTTAGAAACAGATGAACTTTTAGAAAGCGTAGAGTTCAATGAATTTATGAAGCAACAAAGGGAAAGATCTTTTAGGGAAAGGGAAGAAAGGGCAAATAATTTAAAACTTAGATGGAACCCGTTAGCTCACATTTCTTTCGAAAACAATGGAGAAAAGATAGAACCCAGTTACAGGAAAAATAAAAGTGCATCTCTCAGTAGACAGTCAGTAAAATGTAATTCAAAAGATAGTTTGGAAGAACCCCGTCAAATTTCTTATAACATTCCGTTCACTCCACCCACACAGAATAAATAATTTACATATGGCTAAAGAAGATTTGGTAAAGATTTTCCAAATTTGTAGTTAGCAAAAAAAATGAACATTTTCCACAAAATGCAATGTTATTGTGTTTATGATTTTTTCAGAGGAACTTTAGGCTACATAATGTACATATAATGCCCCATCGAACCCACCCACGCAATCGAACTCAACTCTAGAAAGCTGGAAAGACCCGGTGAATAGTTTCCGATCTTACTCTATCAGAATATAATCATTTCTCTAAAATATCAAAGTTATAGCGACTTTGATTCTTTAAAAAGATCCTTGGGTTCTGGATTATTATTATAACATTCCCAAAAGTCCATTCAACCACAAGAAATAAATTACATATGGCTGTCAAGATTTGGTAAAGATTTTCCAAACTTGTGATTAGCAAAAAAAAGTTATTTCCACAAAATGCAAAGTTATTGTGTTAATGATTTTTTCAGAGAAACCTTAGGTTACATAATGTACCCTTAACACTCCATCAAACCCACCCACGTATTAGAAACATTCTAAACCTGAATTCGAGTTGGAATCCAAAGGCTCAAGTCGATCAGACATCATAGTGGCCGCTGAGCACTATGAAAACGATTTGGAACTGGTCACCAGGAAAACGATCTAACGCTTGTCTTTTTTCCCTTCATTCTTGAGAACCAGTTCTCAAGACAAGTTTTTCATTATTTCTTCCAAAGATGTTACATTTATTTTTTTGATGTTATCCGTATACTGTAGATCCTCAGTGCAACATCCCTACAAGCCCAATCACGCTGGAAATTCATTCTTAAAAAGTCTGAAAATCTTTATGAATTATTTTTATACATCATTCTTTGACGAAAAGACGATTTTCATAAGAAATTGAAAAAAGTCATTAAATTACTTTCATACGTTTTGAGTTGAAATCAAAATCCTTATCTTTATCGAAAGTAATATAAAAACTATTGCACTAGTTGGAACTTTCTTTTTAGACGATAGTTTTGACCATTTTCTCGCGAAAACTTTTTAAATTATCATTCTTTGCTATTCTGTTTCTTTTCAATTGTTGATATACGTAAGTTAATTAAACGTACTTATATGTAATAGTGGAGATACGAGTCGAATTCAGGTTTAGAAAGAAGCCACAAGAGTCAGATTATCTTTGGAATAAATAATAAGAAACTTGTCTCTGAAACTGGTTCTCAAGAATAATGGGAAAAAAGACCAGTTTCAAATCGTTTTCATAGTGCTCAGCGGCCACTATGATGTCTGATCGGCTTGAGACTTTGGATTTCAGCTCGAATTCAGGTTTAGAAATAAGCCATAAGAGTCCGAGTGTCTTCGGCACAAATAATAAAAAATGTGAAAAAGACCAGTGTCAAATCGTTTTCATAGTGCTCAGCGGCCACTATGATGTCTGATCGACTTGAGCCTGTGGATTCCAACTCGAATTAAGGTTTAGAAAGAAGCCATGAGAGTCAGAGTGCCTTTGGGATAAATAATAAAAAACTTGTCTCTGAAACTGGTTCTCAAGAATAATGGGAAAAAAGACCAGTTTCAAATCGTTTTCATAGTGCTCGGCGGCCACTATGATGTCTGATCGACTTGAGCCTTTGGATTTCAGCTCGAATTCAGGTTTAGAAAGAAGCCATGAGAGCCAGAATGTCTTCGGAACAAATAATAAAAAATGTGAAAAAAGACCAGTTTCAAATCGTCTTCATAGTGCTCAGCGGCCACTATGAAGTCTGATCGACTTGAACCTTCGGATTCCGTCTCGAATTCAGGTTTAGAAAGAAGCCATAAGAGTCAGAGTGCCTTTGGAATAAATAATAAAAAACTTGTCACTGAAACTGGTTCTCAAGAATAATGTGAAAAAAGGCCAGTTTCAAATCGTTTTCATAGTGCTCAGCGGCCACTATGTCTGATCGACTTGAGCCTTTGGATTTCAGCTCGAATTCAGTTTTAGTAATAAGCCATAAGAGTCCGAGTGTCTTCGCAACAAATAATAAAAAATGTGAAAAAGACCAGTGTCAAATCGTTTTCATAGTGCTCAGCGGCCACTATGATGTCTGATCGACTTGAGCCTTTGGATTCCAGCTTGTATTCATGTTTAGAAAGAAGCCATAAGAGTCAGAGTGCCTTTGGAATAAATAATGAAAAACTTGTCTCTAAAACTGGTTCTCAAGAATAATGTGAAAAAAGACCAGTTTCCAATCGTTTTCATAGTGCTCAGCGGCCACTATGAAGTCTGATCGACTTGAGACTTTGGATTTCAACTCAACAATTTAAAAGAATGCCGGGCCTTGGATTGATTGCAACAAAAACTGACTGGTGTGGAGGAAAAAGATCTGAAGTGCCACCCTCAAAAACGCGTGAAACAAACATTCAAAAATCCGCAACCGTTCAAAGAAGAGGAAGGGCGGGGAGGAACAGTGGGAGGAACCAACTATGAAACCGCCGACTTCACATCTGAAACCAAACACAAAATAGTCCAAAACCTGAAATTTAAAGCTACACTTGAGTAATTGAAATATTCAAACAAGATAACGCGAGAAAAACATAAAAAAATTCAAGAAGAACGAAAAACAATAACAAATGACAGAGGAATAGTGAGAAAAGGTGAAAGGAAGAAAAATCGGAGGCAAGAATAGAACGGAAACTGTGAAACCTTTGAGAAATCTTTCGGAATCTTCAAAAATTCGTGTAAAATCCCTAAAGTCCTTGAAATCTTCGGGAAATTTTTCGAAATCTTTGAAATATTTGTAGAATCTTTTCTCAAACTTTGTTTATGAAATCCCTTGTGTTCGTTTGAAATCATTGACATCTTTTAAAATCTTCTAGAACTTGTTGAAACCTTTTGAAACCGTTGGAAATCCTTGAAATGATTTGAAATCTGGTGTACAGTATCCTTTTTGAAATCATTATAAATTTTTTAGGAAATCTTCAAAATATTTTTGGAATCTTTCTGAAATCGTTTGTATTACGCTGAAATAATTAAAATATCCGAAATCTTTATGAAATCTTCCGAAATCCTTTGAATGTTTTAAAATCTCTTCGAAATTTTTATGAAATGTTCAAAATTTTTGTTAAATCTTTTTAATATACTACACGCTGTTTTTGAATCTTTAAAACCCTCAAAATCTTTGAAATCCTCAAAATCTTTGAAATCTTTGCGAAATGTTCAAAATCCTTTAGAATATTCCAAAATCTAATTATGAAACTGAATTAACATCAAAATTTATATATAGTTGTATATAAAATTGATTATTTTCTAGTGAAAAATTGTTATTAATTTGTTGTTGCGGTGAAAGCATATGTATATTTAATACTTAACTTTCACTAAAAACTTATATATCCATAAAAAAATGTTTCATTCCATAACTTAGGTATTATTTCATTAATTTTACCTACCCCCTTTTTATGAAGTTCATTAAAACACATAATTTTTCTATGAAAATATTTGAAAATCCAAAATTAATTTAAATTAATAAATAAATAGAGTGAATATTAGATTTTATATTATATAACGACAAATATTTTTAAATTTAGACTATTTTCTTCTCGCATATTTAAAAATCCTTTGTTGTGGACACTTATACAATTATTTACATTCTAGAAAATTAACTTTTTGTTGAAAAATAATATTTTCAGGTTAAAAATTTAATTTTGTTGTAAATAGTTCTTCTCTTTAGCTTCAAAATTCAACAATTTTGTAGAAAATTAAACTACTTAGTTCAATTAAATTTTTTGATGAAAAAATGATATTTTTGATTGGAAATTGAAATATTCTTTTTCAAACTATTCTAATCAAAATAAAAATATTTGGTAGGGAATTACCTTTTTTGGCGGAATTATCATATTTTCGGATCAAAAATAGAACTGTTCTATATAGAAAAAATTTAATCCTTAAATAATGAGTTAAAAAAATTAATTTTCAAATAAAAAATAACGAATATGCCACCAGATGAATCCTCAAACAAAGAGATAAATTTTCAACAAACAATATCAATTTTTTGCACGAAAGATTAATTTTATACCAGAAAAGACGAATTATCAACAAAAAAAAGAATGTTCAACTGAAATGATGAATCCTAACAAAAAATTATTTTCCAACTAACAAAGATTTGTTGTCAACCAAAAGTGGTATCGCCTAATTTTCAGTTTGAAAAACTAATTTTCATTCAAAATAAAAAACAATTTTCCACGGAAAAGATTAATCATTTATCCACCAAGAAAAATGATTTTTCAACAAAATTGTTCAATTTTGTAGGTAGAAAAACAAATTATATATTCAAGCTAGTTGAATTTTCAACCCGAAAATGGAATACTTAATATTCAGTTCAAAAAATTAAGTATCAACCAAAAATAAAAAAGAATGTCCAACAAATTAATTAAATCTTCAAACAACCATATTATTGAATTATGTACTAAAATAATAGATATTTTAACCCAAAAAGACCATTTTTCCAGCAAAACGTATAGATTTTTAAGCCAGAAGAATTTTCTACCAAACAGTTGAATCTTTAAACCAAAAATATGAATTTTCAACAAACTAGTTCGAATTTCAACCAAATAATTTAATTTTCAGTTGAAAAAAAACATAACAACCACTTGGTTGAAAATTCATGTATTTCGTTAAAAATTCAACTATTTTGTTAAAATATGATTGAAAAGTAACTTTTTAGTTGAAAATTTATATTTTAGATTTGGAAATGCAACTGTTTCGTAAAAATTCGTATTTTTGGCTCGAAAATTAAACAATTTAGTGGAATTTTTTTTCTTCCTCGGTTCAAGATTTGGCTTTTTCTATATATATATATATATATATATTTCTTTAAATTATTCTTATTTTTCATTATTTATAATTATTATTTTTGAAATTAATACCAAATAGGATATCGAAGAGGATATCATGTCAAAGAAAGGTAAAAGTTTCTTGTAAGCTACTTGATTGGGTCATCTTCCTTGTGAATCTTCTTAAGAAGCAATAAAACGTTAAGGGATTAAAATAAAGGACAGGAGGAGTAAAGTTCTTGTTACTTGTTTCACTTGGGTAAACTTCTGTTTCTGTCGAGCAAAAGTCGGAAACGGACTTAGTCCGTCTCCTAATCCGGTTACAATAAGTTTCTTTAGGATCAAAGTAACCAACCTCGAAAGGATTCCAATTTCCGCAATCTATTCATTCTCGCAAAGAACATGCAGCTTCCATTTTATAACATAATTCTTAAAGAATATTAAAATTCACCCAAAATAGACATTTTCTGGTACAAAAGATCCTCCCCAATTTCCGGACGAGACACTTCGAAAAAAAAATTACAACAGAGAAAAAATAATTCATCTTGATTCTACAGCAGCTTATAAGCAGCTTATAAGCAGCTTCATGTTGAGCCGTTTCTGAAGAAAATCGGAATAGAAGAAAAGTTTCCACCTCCCCTAGTTCTCCTACCACCTACTGTTCCTCCCCATCCATCCCCCTACTCACAGTCCTTCCACTTGCCCTTGCACCCCCACTTCTGATTCAATATACTTCCCCTTCCTTCCTATTTCCACTTTTTCCCTTCTTTTACCTACTTTCCTTCACTTTCCCTACTTCCTCTTACTCCCGCTACTGGTTCTCCCTTCCCCTAATTTTCACACTTTCCTTCAATACCCCTCACCTTCCTTCTTGGCCTCCATTTTCCTATTTTTCTCCTACTTCTCCTAACTATATCACCTCTCCCTTCACCTCCCGGGAAAGAAATACATCATCGGACGGATGGATCAGAGAACAACAGACTGAAACTATAAGAGTTTATGCCTGGGACTGCGAAACCCTGAAAAAAAACTCTTATATAGCCCCAGGCCTGACCAGAGAGGAGGAATTTGGTCAAAATTGCTCATTTTCCAGATGAGATTTTTCCACCTCCACTGACCTCTACTCATTCAACTAGACGAGAGCGACCACCACTCCAAGCCTTTAGAGCTGAGTAGAGGAAAGTGGTGGTGGAACTCAAATATGTGGATTTTGAGTCGATTCCCCATCTCTGACCAAGAATCGCTCTCCCTACTCTCCCACCCCTATTTCCCCTCCCCGCACATTCCCAGAGTCTCCCCAGGCTACTTCCTATCACTTTCCATCCTTTCTCCTACTTCCCGTCTCTTCCTCTACTTCACATCATGTCACATAGTTCTTCTAAATTCCCTTACTTCCCCTTGTTTCCTCTGACTTTCCTCTGACTTTCCTTACTTCCCTTCACTTCCATTGATTTCCCTACTTTTCCTCACTTTCCCCTTCTTGCTGCTACCTCCCCTCACTTTATCTACTGCAGAAAATTCAAAGTGGCGGATCCAATATGGCGGTCACATTCCTCTTCATAATTAGCCACAAAATACGAATAAAATCTTACTTTCCAAATATTGCCCCCATCAGTCTGTTTTATACAGTTTCAAAAAAACCTCATAAGTGAAAAAATTGGTTTTGCGAGTTTTTGGCGATAATTATGATTTTTTGCGCTTTTTAATTAACAAATTCTTCCTAATACATGGAATACTACTTATAGTGCTTTCAAGAAACATAATTGTTTAAACAATTCATTACCTTTGTTGATAATGTTCTCTTAGAATAATGATAGAAATTGCGTTTTTTTCTGAAATTTTCAACTTTTTGTTCATTTACCACTTGGAGTGATTTAAATAATTAATAAGAGTTAACAAAATCATTGGTTCAAACAATTTGTTAATTAAAAATTAATTAACTCAAAATAATTATTACCTCAATAAATGAAAAGTGAGCAAAAAGTTAAAAATTTCAGAAAAAACTGCGACTATCTGTTGATAATATAGATGAAGATAGATATTAACAAACAACAATTTATTAAAACAATTTTTTTTTCAAGTTGAATCATTAATTAATCACAATAATAATACATTGTTTAAACAATTATTTTTTTAAGCTTGAATTAATTATTACTTCAAAAAAGATGAATTTTTAAGCAAAAATCCACATTTTACACACAAAAAAAATGGAATTCCAACAAAATGGAATAGTTAAATTTACAAGTGAAAAAATAAATTTTTAACAACAAAAAAAGAAGAATTTTCAATAAGATATTTCAATTTTCACTAATATAGTAACATTTTTGATCGAATAGATGAATTTTCAACCAAGAAAATTAATTTTAAACTAAAAACACGATTTGTTAAAAAAAGACATGAATTTTAAACCGAATTGTTGAATTTTCAACAAAACAGTTCAGTTTTCAAGAAATTTCGCTAGAAATTGTGATTTTTTCTGAAATTTTCAAATTATTGTTCACTTACCACTTGAAGTGGTTTGAATAATTGATTGGAGTTAACAAAATCATTTGTTTAAACAATTTGTTAATTAAAAGTTGATTAGTTTGCAATAATTATTATCTCACTAAATGAAAAGTGGGCAAAAAGTTAAAAATTTCCGAAAAAACTGCAACTATCTGTAACTACTATAGATTAAGATAGTTAATTACAATAATAATTTATTAAAACAATTATTATTGTTCAACTTAAATAATTAATTAATCACTCCAAGTGAGAAACAATTATTTTTGCTATATTGAATTAAATATTAACTCACTCCAAGTGCAAAGTGAACCAGCAGTTTGAAATTTCAGAAAAAACTGAAATTTCTAGCATTATTCAAAGATAATATTATTGACAATAATAGTAAATTGTTTATAAATTTTTAATACAATAAATTAAAAAATCTAAATATCAGTATAAAGTTGTGTTTTTTTTTAATAACTCACAACCAAATTTTAAAAAAACTGGTGAGAGACGATTTTTCATTTCTTTGTTTATTTAATTTTTATGTTAATGCAAAAAACGGAAAAAATGTCGATTTTGAAAATTTTATTTTTTATCTTCTGGATAAAATTTTTCTTATACATCTTGTCCATTGACTTTAATGCGCAAGGGTATGAGTAAGATAAAAAAATTGTTTACTTGCATATTTAAATGTTATAAACAAATTGTATTAACAAATAATCAACATTAGAGGTTATTCGTCTTTAAAGTATATTTCCGCCCTGAAATCGCTAGCTTTTATCGTTAGAATAATGCGTGGACATGAAAATTCAAGATTACTTGTTATTTGTTTATTTTATAAACAAACTATACAAATAAATGCACATTTTGGGCGATTTTTAACGAAAAGATTTCATTTTTTCTCCTGACCTTGCCAAAATTACATTGCCAATGATTTTTTGTAAAAAAAAAATTTCCAACCAATCAATATTTGTTCATTTTATAAACAAATTATATAAACAAATGCACATTTTAGGTTATTTTAGGTGAAAAGAAACCGATCTTCCTTCTGTATTTGTTGAAATTATATTGGCAATATCGTTTTCTGGAAACTTTTCTCCCACCCATTAATATTGGATCATTTTATAAACAAATGTACATTTTTGTTGTTTTTAAACGAAAAGAAATAATTTTTTCTTCTGAACTTGCTGAAATTACATTAACAATGATTTTTTCTAAAACAAAGTTTATAGACCATCAATAATTGTTTATTTTATAAACAAATTATATAAACAAATGCACATTTAAGGCTATTTTAGGTGAAAATAAACTATTTTTTCTCCTTACCTAGCTAAAATTATATTGCCAATGCCAATAATGTTTTCTGAAAAACTTGTTGCCACCCATCAATATTTGTTCATTTTATGAACAAATTATATCAAAAAATGCCAGTGATAGTGTGTGATGAAGTTTGATTACAAAATGAAATCTATTAAATTTGTAACAAATGAAGTAAATGAATACAAATTTTAGTAATTTGAAAACAAAGAGAAATCATTCAAATCACATAGTACATTTGTTTATATAAATTGTTTATAAAATAAGCCAATATTGATAAGTGGGAAGAAAGTTTCCAGAAAACGTTATTGCCAATATAATTTCAGCAAAGAAAGGAGAAAAAGCGGTTTATTTTCACCTAAAATATCCTAAAATGTGCATTTGTTCATTTAATTTGTTTATAAAATAAACAAATATTGATGAGTTGTGAAATTTTTTCCATAAAAAATCATTGGGAATGTAATTGCAGCCAGATCAAAAGAAAAAATTATTTATTTTCGCTTAAGAACACCAAAAATGTACATTTGTTTAGATAAATTGTTTATAAAATAACTCAATATTGATAGGTGGGGAGAAAGTTTTCCAAAAACGTTATTGCCAATATAATTTTAGCAAAGACAGAAGAGAAAACGGTTTATTTTTACCTAAAATACCCTAAAATGTGCATTTGTTTATATAATTTGTTTATAAAATAAACAAATATTGATAGGTGGGAGAAAAGTTTTCAGAAAACGTTATTGCCAATATAATTTAAGCAAAAACAGAAGAAAAAACGGTTTACTTTCACCCAAAATACCCTAAAATGTACAATTGTTTATATAATTTGTTTATAAAATAAACAAATATTGATGGGTTATAAAATTTTTCCCAGAAAAAATTGTTGGCAATGTAATTTCAGTAAGTTCAGAAGAAAAAATTATTTCTTTTCCGCTTAAGAACACCAAAAATGTACATTTGTTTATATAAATTGTTCATAAAATAAACCGATATTGATAGGTGGGGAGAAATTTTCCAGGAAACGTTATTGTCAAAATAATTTTAGCGAAGACAGAAGAAAAAACGGTTTATTTTCACCTAAAATACCCTAAAATTTGCATTTGTTTATATAATTTGTTTATGAAATAAACAAATATTGACGGGTTATGAGATTTTTCTCAGAAAAAATCATTGGCAATGTAATTTCGGCAAGCTCAGAAGAAAAAACGATTTCTTTTCGCTGAAAATCGCCCAAAATGTGCTTTTGTTTATATAATTTGTTTATAAAATAAAAAAATAACAAGTAATCTTAAATTTTCATGTTGACGTATCATTCTAACGATGAAAGCTAGCGATTGCAGGGTAGAAATATACTTTAAAGAAATATACTTTAAAAATAATCTCTAATGTTGATTATTTGTTGACAAAATTTGTTTATAACAATTAACTATGCAAGTTAATAATTTTTTTACCTTGACCATACCCTTGTGCATCAAACCCAATAGACGAGACGTATAAGAAAAATTTTATCTAGAAGATAAAAAATTAAAATTAAAAAATCGACAATTTTGCCGTTGATTGCATTAACAGAAAAATTAAGTAAACAAAAAAATGAAAAATCTACTCTCAACATTTTTTTAATAATTTGGTTCTTAGTTATTCAAAAAAAAAAAAAAAAAAAAAAAACTAAAATCGGTGCAAAATTGAGTTCTAAATGTCATTTTGAACCTCGATTTCCGATTTCACCCCACTGTGCGCCACCTCTAAATATAATTTTTTTTTTCAGACAAAAAAGATTAATTTATTTTCGTGAGTTTTCGAGGATGTTTCAGGCCATTCTTCACAAGAATTAAAGAAAAAATTCCAATGAATTTTTGGATCATCCCCTCAAGATTTTGAAAGTTTTATTATCCTAAATTGAAGACAATTCGAGTAATTTTTGAGTTTTTTCAAAAACTTCTCACGTGATGAATTTTTTTCAAAAATTTAGAAATATCTTTACTAGGTTGCATTTGACGTATACGTTGATGAGCTTTTTAAAGCGTTATTTTGAAATTTCGAGCTTTATTTCCGATCGAGTTATAGTGTATCATAAGTGATTATTAATGCCGTTGGCCCCAGCCGTGGAGATAATTTCCGACAGTAATGTATCGTTTATTCCTGCAGAAACATTAATTTGACTGGAGTATTATAGAAAAATAATACTCGTGTAATTTGTTTCATTTCTAATTTAGACTTTATTGCTCTTTATGGAATTTACCATGGAGCCTTATTGCAGTGAACTCTCTGGGTGGTGGGTTTCCTTGGCCAATATGGAATAAAATTATTTATCAAGACAACACCGCATGGTGGTCTCATTACGCAAAAACATCCAGACATTTAGTTTTTTCACTATAAAAATCGGATTTAAAAATACACAAATTACTATAACTCCCCTTCTCTCTGATAAAATGTATTAAAATGTATTATTATTGTATGGCCAACGGCCATACCTCGCTGAAAAAAACAGTTCTCGTTAGATCACTGAAGTTAAGCAGCGTTGGGCGTGGTTAGTACTTGGATGGGTGACCGTTCGGGAATACTACTAACTGCGTGCTGTTGGCGTGTCGTGGGTGTGGTGAGCCCACACTTGTAGTTATTTACTACAAGAAATTATCCACCTAGAAACACTACCCGAATCGGGTAGTGACAAACCTACCCCGAAAGGGAAATGGCTTAATGATATACATAATCGTAGGTCAATCGATTTGTCTTGAACAAAGAAATCTTTTTCATTTTTGCATCAACTTTGGATTATGTTAAATAAAAAAGTTTCACTAAAAAAATCGTGTTTTTCAAATATCATGCATTACCATAGCTTCCTCACTCTTCAATGAAATGTATCATTGTTATAGGTCAATCGATTCATCTCGAATCAATACAACTTTCCTATTGTCACATCAATTCTGAATTATGAGAATGAGAAAATTTTTACTATAAAAATCGGTTTTAAAAATATATAGATTACCATAACTTCCCTGCTCTTTGATCAAATGTATTAATGTATTAATGTTTCCAAATATTATGCATTACCATAGCTTTCTTAATCCTCAATAAAATGTATTAATATTATAGGTCAATCGATTCATCTCCAACTAAGGATTCTTTTGGATTTTTGCATCAACTTTGAATTATGTTAATGAAAAAAGTTCTACTATAGAAAACCGATTTTCAAAATATATGAATTACCATGATTTCTCTGCTCTTTAATCAAATGTATCACTATTATAGGTCAATCGATTCGTCTTGAACCAAGAAATCTTTTTAATTCTTGCATCAACTTTGAATTGCGTTGAAGAAAAAAGTTTTACAATAAAAAACCGTGTTTCCAAATATTATGTTTAGCTTTCTTACTCTTCCACAAAATGTACTTATATCATAGGTCAATCGATTCGTCTCGAATCAACGCAACTTTTCTATGGTCGAATCAACTTCAAATTATGAGAATGAGAACATTTTTACTATAAAAATAGTTTTTAAAAATATTTAACTGACCATAACTTCCCTACTCTTCGAAAGAATAAATTATGATTGTAGGTCAATCAATTTGTCTTGAGCCAAGAAGTCTTTCAAATCCTCGCATCAACTTTGAATTATATTAAAGAAAAAAGTTTTACTATAAAAAACCGTATTTTGAAATATTGTGCAATACCATACCTTCCTCACTCTTTATATAAATGTATTAATATTAAAGGTCAATCGATTTATCTTTAATCAACATATCTTTCATGTTCTTGTATCAACTTTAAATTGTGTTAATGAAAAAAGTTTTACAACGAAAAACCAATTTTCAAAATATAGGAATTACTATAACTTCCCTATTCTTCAATAAAATGTATTAATATTATAGGTCAATCCATTCTTCTTGAACCTTAGAATCTTTTATATTCTTGCATCAACTTTGAATTATGCGAATGAAAAAAGTTTTACTATAAAAAACCGATTCTCAAAATACATATATTACCATAACTTCCCTACCCTTCAAGAAAATGAATCAATGTTATAGGTCAATTGACTCCTTTCGAACCAAGGAATCTTTTGGATTTCTGCATAAACTTTAAATTATGTTAATGAAAAAAGTTCTACTATAAAAAATCGTTTTCCAAAATATATAAATTACCATAATTTCCCTACTCTTCAATAAAATGTATTATAATTGTAGGTCAATCGATTCGTCCTGGAATAGAAAATATTTGTCTTCTTTGCATCAACTTTAAATTGTGTTAAAGAAAAAAGTTTTACTATAAAAAAGCGTGTTTTTAAATATCATGCATGACCATAGCTTTCTTACTCTTCAATCAAATGAATCAATGTTATAGGTCAATCGATTCGTCTCGAACCAAGAAATCTTTTGGATTTCTGCATCAACTTTGAATTATGTTAATGAAAAAAGTTTTACTATAGAAGTCCGTGTTTTTCAAATATTGCGCATTACCATAGCTTTCTTACTCTTCAATAAAATGTATCAATGTTATAGGTCAATCGATTCGCCTCGAATCAAAACAACTTTCTATTCTTGCATCAACTCTAAATTATGAAAATAAGGGAATGTTTAATATGAAAAACCGATTTTCAAAATATATAAATTACCATAACTTCCCTACTCTTTGATAAAACGTTTTAATATTATAGGTCAATTCGATTCGTCTCAAACCAAGGAAACATTTATAGTCTCGCATCAACATTAAATTATGTTGGAGAAAAAAGTTTTACTATAAAAAACCGTGTTTTCAAATATTATATAGCTTTCTTATCCTTCAATAGAATGTATGAATGTTGTAGGTCAATCGATTCATCTCGAATCAACACAACTTTTCTATTGTCACATCAATTCTGAATTATGAGAATGAGGAAATTTTTACTATAAAAATCGATTCTAAAAATATATAGATTACTATAACTTCCCTACTCTTTGATGAAATGTAATAATATTGTAGGTTAATCGATTCGTCTGGAACCAAGGAAACTTTTATGTCCCTGCATCAACTTTAAATGATGTTGAAGAAGAAAGTTTCACTAAAAAAACCGTGTTTTCAAATATTATGCATTACCATAGCTTTCTTACTCTTCAATTAATAGTATATTATGCGCCGAGGTGCATAATGAGGGTCTTTACGCGACAAGCGGCAATGCTAGCAGGACGATCGAAGCCGAGGCAAAGCCGAGGCGAGATAAGTCCTGCGAGCATTGTAAGCGAGTCGCGTGAAGTCCCGAATTCTGCTCATTGGCGCATATATTATTTTATATGTCGACGGTGCATTTACAAGTTTTGTTGCGAAAGCGTACAGTATCGTAATGTTGTACATTACGATACAGCGGAGTGTAATGTGAAGAGTGATCTTCCGCTGTATCGTAATGTACAACATTATGATACTCTACGCTGTCGCATAAAAACGCGTTAATGAACCGGAGTCACATAAATGTATTAATGTTATAGGTCAATCGATTCGTCTCGAACCAAGGAATCTTTTGGATTTTTGCATCAACATTGAATTATATTAATGAAAAAAGTTCTACTATAAAAAACCAATTTTCAAAATATATAAATTACCATAATTTCCCTACTGTTTAATAAAATGTATCATTATTATAGGTCAATCGATTCGTCTTGAACCAAGAAATCTTTTTTGTTCCTGCATCCACTTTGAATTATGTTGGAGAAAAAAGTTTTACTATAAAAAACCGTGTTTCCAAATATTATGCATAGCCTTCTTACTCTTTAACAAAATCTATTTATATTATAAGTCCATTGATTCGTCTCGAATCAACACAACTTTTCTATTTTCGCATCAACTTTAAATTATGAGAATGAGAAAATTTTTGCTATAAAAATCGATTTTAAAAATATATAAATGACCATAACTTCCCTACGCTTCGAAAAAATGAAATATAATTGCAGGTCAATAAATTTGTCTTGAACCAAGGAATATTTCAAACCCTTGCATCAACTTTGAATTATATTAAAGGAAAGGGTTTTACTATAAAAACCCGTGTTTTAAAATATTATGGATTATCATAGCTTCCTTAAACTTGATATAAATGTATTAATATTAAAGGTCAATCGATTTATCTTTAATCAAGATATCTTCCATGTTCTTGCATCAACTTAAAATGGTGTTAATGAAAAATGTTTTACCATGAAAAACCAATTTTTAAAATATATAAATTACTAAAACTTCCCTATTCTTCAATAAAATGTATTAATATTATAGGTCAATCGATTCTTCTTGAATTCACACATTTTTTCTTTTCTCGCATAAACTCTGCATCATGTTATTAAAAAAAGTTTTACTATAAAAAACCGACTTTCAAAATATATAAATTACCATAACTTCCCTGCTGTTTCATAAAATGTTTTAATATTATAGGTCAATCGATTCGTCTCGAATCAACACATCTTTTCTATTTTTGCATCAACATTAAATAATGACCATAAGAAAATTTTTATTTGAAAAATCGATTTTAAAAATACATAAATTACCATAACTTCCCTACTCTAATAAAATGTATCATAATTGTACGTCAATCGATTTGTCTTGAATCAAGGAATCTTTTATATTTTTGCATCAACTTTAAATTATGTTAGTGGAAAAGTTTTACTAAAAAAACTGTGTTTGCAAATATTGTTCATTACCATAGCTTCCTTACTATTCAAATGAAATATTAATTTATTAGTATTAAATATTATAGGTCAATCGATACGTTTTTAATCAAGAAATCTTTGAGGTTTTCGCATTAACTTTGAATTATGTCAATGAAAAAAGTTCTAATATAAAAAACCGATCTTCAAAATATATAAATTACCATAATCCCCCTACTCTTTAATAGAACATATCATTATTATAGGTCAATCAATTCGTCTTGAACCAAGAAATCTTTTTTATTCTTGCATCCCCTTTGAATTATTTTGAAGAAAAAAGTTTTACTATAAAAAATCGTGTTTCCAAATATTATGCTTAGCTTCCTTATTCTTCAATAAGATGTATTGATATTATAGGTCAATCGATTCGTCTCGAATCAACAGATCTTTTCTATTCTCGCATCAACTTCAAATCATAAGAATGAAAAAATTGTTGCAATAAAAATCGATTTTAAATATAATATAAACGACGATAACATCCTTACTCTTTGATGAAAGATATTAATACTATAGGTCAATCGATTCGTCTCAAGCCAAGGAGTCTTTTGGATCCGTGTATCAACTTTGAATTAGGTTAATGACAAAAGTTTTACTATAAAAAAACGATTTTAAAAATATATCAATTACCATAAGTTCCTTACTTTTTAATAAAATATATTAATAATATAGGTCAATCTATTATTCTTGAATAAACTCAACTTTTCTATCCTCGCATCAACTTTAAATTATCAGAATGAGAACATTTTTACTATAAAAGTCGATTTTTAAAATATGTAAATGACCATAACTTCCCTACTCTTAAAAAAATGAATTATAATTGTAGGTCTATCAATTTGTCTTGAACCAAGGAATCTTTTGAATCTTTGCATCAACTTTGAATTATATTGAAGAAAAAAGTGTAACTATAAAAAACCGTATTTTGAAATATTATGCATTACTATAGCTTCCTCACTCTTTATATAAATGTGTTAATATTGTTGGTCAATCGATTTGTCTTTAGTCAATATATCTTTTATTTTCTTGAATCAAATTCGAATTTTGTTATAGAAAAAATTTTTACCATGAAAAACCGATATTCAAAATATATAAGAGACCATACCTTCCTTATTCTTCAATAAAATGTATCAATATTATAGGTCAATCGATTCTCCTTGAACCAAAGAATCTCTTATATTCTCGAATAAATTTTGAATTATGTTAATGAAAAAAGTTTTATTATAAAACACCGTATTTTCGAATATTATATGTGTGACCATAGCCTCCTTATTCTTCAATGAAATGTATTAATATTATAGGTCAATCGACTCTTCTCGAAGCAACACAACTTTTCCATTCTTGTATCAACTTGAAATTATAAGAATGAGAAAATTTTCACTATAAAAATCGATTTTAAAAATATATAAATCACCATAACTTTCCTACTCTTTAATGAAATGCATTATAATTGCAGGTCAATCGATTCGTCTCGAATCAAGAAATCTTTCAAATTCTTATGTCAACTTTGGATTATGTCAAAGAAAAAAGTTTTACTATTGAAAACCGTGTTTTCAAATATCATGCATTGCCATAGCTTCCTTACTCTTTGATAAAATGTATCAATGTTATAGGTCAATCGATCCGACCTAAATCCACAAAACTTTTCTATTCTCGCATCAACTTTAAATTATGAGAATGAGAAAATTTTTACTATAAAAATCGATTTTGAAAATATATAATTTACCGTAACTTTCCTACTCTTTAATGAAATGTATAAATATTGTAGGTCAATCGATTCGTCTCGAATCAAAAAATCTCTTATATCATTGAGTCAACTTTGAATTATGTTCATGAAAAAAGTTTTACTATAAAAAAAAACGATTTTCAAAATATATAAATTACCATAACTTCCCTACTCTTCAATAAAATGTATTAATATTATAGGTCCATCGATTCGTCTGGAACCAAGGAATCTTTCATGTCCTTGCATCAACTTTAAATTATGTTAAAGAAGAATGTATTACTAAAAAAACCGTGTTTTCAAATATTATGCATAACCATAGCTTCCTTACTCTTCAATAAAATGTATCAATATTATAGGTCAATCGATTCCTCTCCAATTAACACAACTTTTCTATTCTCGCATCAACTTCAAAGTATGAGAATGAGGAAATTTTGACCATAACAATCGATTTTAAGAATATATGAATTACCATAATTTCCCTACTCTTCAATAAAATGAATTAAGATTATAGGTCAATCGATTCGTCTTGAATCAACAAATTTGTTCTTTTCTCGCATAAACTCTGAATTATGTTATTGAAAAAAGTTTTACTATAAAAAACCGATTTTCAAATATATAAATTACCATAACTTCCCTACTCTTTCATGAAATGTTTTAATATTATAGGTCAATCGATTCGCCTTGAATTACGGAATCTTTCATATTCTTGCATTAACTTTTAATGATGTTAATGAAAGAAGTTTTACTACAAAAAACCGATTTTCAAAATATTATTCAGTGCTAAAAAAATGCAATGCATATTTGTTGAAATCCTTCAGCCAATTTTAAGAAATCAGTGGTGAAAATAAGTCATCCAAATTTCATCAATTTATCTGCAACCGTTCAATTGAGTGAACTTAAAATTTTCGGAAAATGTTAGCATTACAAAGCTTCCTCTATGAGGAAGCAAAAAAAAGAGAATAACAGGTAATCAATTTTTTTTTTTAAACTAATTTAACAAATATTTATCTACTGAATGTATCGCAGTTAGAAATAAATGAAAATATGCATTGATGAAAAATGTTGCCTCGCTGAAATAATAATATCGCCCGAGGAGAGTTGATTGTTAAAAATAAAGGGTCATTTCCATGAGGCAGACAAACACAAACACAATGGAACAATGGACTTCGAAAATAATAATTTCATTTTTAAAAACTGTCAATAATATAAGACTTAATGAAACAATATTCAGGGTACACGAAATTATATTCCTTTCAGGAATAAAAATAAAGTTTAAAAAATTTACAAAGGATTTTTGATATGTTTTACAGTGGAAGAAAACGTTCAGAGACACAAGAGTTATACTATTTAAAAAAAAAACGCTAATTTTTTTGTACCTCATGTCGTTTTCCAAACAAATTTAATTTTTTCATTTCATTTTTTACGATAAAAACAAAACCGCAATTTGAATTTTTGATTTTTCACATAGAATCAAAAAGTTGTTATGATAATCTTATAGAGCTTTCAAAAAGTAACGCTTTTGTTCGTTTTTCAAAATATTTTCTTCATATCGTGCGTTGTCTGGCTTAAAATGTTCATTTTCGTTTTTTATATTTTTTTTTCTTATTTTGAGAATGCTATAACTCTGATAATTTTTCTTTTGCCGAAAAAAGTCGTAATGATAAATTGTTCGACTCTTTGAGTACTATGAATGGCCGCAATTATAATTTATTAATCTTGACAAAAATGATCTGAAAAATTTTCAAAATGCTCTTTTTGAAATTTCATCAAAAATAGCTGGATAACGAATTTTACTTTTAGTTTCGGACAATAAAAGAGTATACCAAAAACCACTTTAATAGAATTATTTTCTTAAAGTAATTGTCCTCATAGCCAGATATACAGGCAGACATACAGTCATAAATACACACAGATATACATACAGACAGGCAAGCATACATACACACATACATACATACATACATACATACATACATACATATATACATTCATACACACACACATGCATACATACAGAGATCCAATCAGGCATAGAGGCTGACATACATACATACATACGTACATACATACATACATACATGCATACATACATACAGTCATACATACATACATACATGCACACATGCATACATACATACATACATACATACATGCATGCATACATACATACATACATGCATGCATACATACATACATGCATACATACATACATACATACATACATTCATACAGTAATACAGACAGACATACAGGCATACAGCCTGACATACATACATACATACATTCATACATACATATATACATGTATACATACAATAATACATATTGACATACAGACAGACATACACATTCGTAAAAACCTGTTTTTCGGGTTAAGAGGGTCTCAAAACGTGGTCATTTCACAAAAACGGGGGGGGGGGGGGGGGCAAATTTTACACAAATCTAATACCTTCTCTGATGAGAATGTGAAAAATTATTTGTTGCTGAATAGATCAATTTCAATTTCTGCCTTTTTCAATGATTTTGAAGCCGGGATAAAGTTCTACTTTCCACTCCCTAGGGAGTAAAAAGTGACATCATAGGTGAATAATGAAAATTATTAAACTGACGGTTGATCGCGTTGCCAGATTATTTGACAGATTACCGATAAATTCCTATGAATACCATAAATTATCATTAATTACAACAAATTTAAATAGTTTGAATAAAACATAATATTGGAGATATTGAAATGATTCTCGAAATCTGGGACAATTTTGGATACTCTAAATTACCGCTAAGTTCAAAAATTTCTGAAAATTTCAAAACCTTTCCAAATTTTCAAAATTATCAAAATTTTTGCTAATTCATAGATTTTCCATGAATTTCCAAAATGTCTGAAATTTTCAAATTTTTTGATTATTTATGACTTCACCATAAATTTTCAAAATTTTCGTAATTTTCACAAATTTCATAAATTCATATTACAATAGAAATAAAGTTCCCAAAATTCATCTTATGAGCAGATATCATGCGTGTTTTTTTATTCATAAATTTTCAACAAAAAATTAGAATTTTCAAACAAGCATTCAATGTTAAATCCTTGGAGAAAAATACAATTTTTTGTTTACAAATGCAAGATATAATCAAAATTTAAACAATTTTTCATTACAAAAAATGATTACTGATTGTTATAAAAATATCCTCAAAAATTTAGAAAATAATTATTGACATTTAATGACGCTGAAAAGTAAATAAAAATAAATAAATAAATAAAAAGTTCTTACGTCGAAAAATAGCCCAACAACGCATTTATTAATTAAGGTTGAAAAATTAATGTTTCACTAAATGAAAATGAATTTTCAACAAGTTAGTTGAATTTTCAACCTAACAAAAAATGAATTTCCAACAAACAATGTAATATTTAATATTTCAACTAAAAATACTTTTACTAAAATAAAAAAAAAGTTAAATTTTCAACCGAGCAGATTGACTTTCTATACAAAAAGACGAAATCTGAACAAAATACATCAATTTTCAAGCAAATATTTCAAGTTTTAACCAAAAAAGATACATTTTTTATCAAAAATGTTTCCCTTGAATTTCCAGTCGAAAAAATTAATAATCGTCCGAAAAAATTAATTTTCAACGAAAAATGTACCTAATAGGTGATATCACAACCAAAATGATTACAATTTTTTATTTATAACAGTTGATTTGGATAAAAAGAGACAAATGAGCTATTGTGTTAAAAATTCATTTATTTTATTTGATAATTCATCATTTTTTAAAAAATTAATTTCTTCGATCGAAAAGTTAACTATTTTGTTAAAAATTTGTTATTTGAAAATTTAGCTGTACAAGCGTAGGTAGAATTTTTTTTTTGTAGCTGAAGATTCAATTATGTGGTTGAAAATTTGTTTCTTTTGGGGAACTTTAATCATCTTTTTTCAAAATTTGAATGCTTGGCTGGAAATTTATGTACGGTATTGATAATTCGTCTTATTTTGGCAGAAATAAAATTTTTTTCGTTAAAAATCTTTTCTGGTTGGAATTAAAAATATTTCGTTAAAAATTTATTTATTTGATTAAGAATTCGTTTTTTTTTTGGTAGGAAATCAATTTTCTCGGTTGAAAATTTAACTATTCTTAATTTTAAATAAAAGTATTTTCCAGTTGAAATATTAAATATTACATTTTTTATTGAATAAATTTGAAAATTCCAAAAAAATTTATTTAAAAAATGCCTATCTGATAATATTTCTCAATTGAATAAACTATGCTTTATAAAATTAGAATCATAGTAATCTTGTTTCATGTAGGGAATAGTGGTCCTAAGTCGGCACACTAAGAGTTTTTGTGAAGAATAGAGCAATGTGGAGTGTTTTTCGCGGTCGCAATACAGCGAAAGGTTTTTGAAGTCGATTCGTTCTATTTCTCAAAATGGTCGTCCTACGTCGGCACCCCTTGGTCATGAGTCGGCACATAATTCTTTCTGCTCAAATGCAAGAAAAAGGGAAGGTCATGTAAGTTTTAGGAGGGAATGGACAAATTTGAACCATTCACAATGAAAAAACATGTAGAATATTGTCAATGAGAAAACATAAAAAAAGGACACCTACCAGAGACAAGAAACATGCAGTCAAAACACAGTGAAACAAAAGAAGCCAACAAGAGACGAGTGACGTGGAATTAAAACACAAGAAAATAACACACGAATAACCAAAAAGGAACAAAAAGAGAAGGTGCCGATTTAGGACCACCTGTTTGGTGCCGACTCAGGACCACCACTCCATGTCTACCAAACTGTGACACGAAAAAAAATGGTTAAGCCAACACGCGCGCCATCTCTGAGAAACGCGAGGGTGCCGACCTAACCCGCAGTGCCGACTTAGGACGACTCTCCCCTATTTATCTAATTAATTGATTATGCAATTTTTTCCGCAAGCGTATGATGTTGCTAGTGAAAATATAATTAAAATTTGAATTATATTTTTTGTTTAAAAAACGAAAAAGGAGAGGAGTGTCCAATTAGGCAGCCTGAATTAACTCCTTGTATTTGCATGTTTGTTATATGGCAAAGCTGTTAAATGCAATCGAGTGAGCAGCATGCTTCGAACACATGAGAAATGTGATGCTTATTTGCGATATTCTGGGAGTTAATTGAAGCGTATCGTACATACAAGTACCTAGCGTAGTTTTGCGGAAGCAATCGGAAGCAAACAAAGGTTGAAATGACCTTTGATTATACCCAATTTGAATTTTATTGTTCACTGATATCCCGGATTTCATGGAAATATCCTGCGATTCTGAAAAGTTTCATTGTTTTCACAGTAAACCCTGCTGCTCAATTGAAACTTCCACTTAATATCAAAATGATCCAATTTCGAGAATTCAGTTTTCAATTTTCTTCAATTCAATTGAATTTTTCTTCAATTTTCAACATTTGAAGTTTCACGTTTAAAATTGAATTTAATATTTTTCTTAAATTTAAACTTTTGCAAATTCTGTTTTCAATTTCCTTCAATTTTTTAGAATTTGAAAAATTCAATTCTCATTTGTTGAATTTGCAACTGTAGAAAATTCAGCTTTCAATTTCATATGTTGAAAATTCAACTGTTCAAAACCCCAATGTTGAAAATTCAATTATTGAAAATTCATATATTAAAAATGCTATTTTTAATTTTTTCAATTTTTGTTCTTGATTTTCAAATGTTGAAAATACAGCTGTTGAAAGTATAACTTTTCTGAATACAGATGTTAAAAATTAAAGTTTTAACAGTTCAAAATTCAATTATTGAAAATTCAATTTTCTATTTTTCCCAGTTTTAAACTGTTGGACATTCCATTTTCAATTTTCTTCTATTTTGTTCAATTTTCAAAAATTTAATTTTCAATAGTTGAATTTGCAACTATTTGAAAATTCAGCTTTCAATTTCAACTGTTGAAAATTCAACTGTTCAAAAACCCAATGTTGAAAATTCAATTATTGAAAATTCATGTATTAAAAGTGGTATTTTTAATTTTCTCAATTTTAATTTTGGATTTTCAACTGTTGAAAATATAAATCTTCTAAATACAAATGTTGAAAAATGAAATTTCAAAAGTTCAAAATTCGACTATTGAAAATTCAATTTTCTATTTTCCCCAATTTTAAACTGTTGGAAATTCCATTTTCAATTTTCTTCCATTTTGTTGAATTTTCAAAAATTGAATTGTCAATAGTTGAATTTGGAACTATTGAAAATTCAGCTTTCAATTTCATCTGTTGAAAATTTAACTGTTCAAAACCTAATGTGGAAAATTCAATTATTGAAAATTCATGTATTGAAAATGCTATTTTTAATTTTTTCAATTTTTGTTCTTGATTTTCAACTGTTGGAAATACAGCTGTTGAAAATATAACTTTTCTGAATACAGCTGTTAAAAATTGAAGTTTTAACAATTCAAAATTCAACTATTGAAAAGTCAATTTTCTATTTTTCCCAATTTTAAACTGTTGGAAATTCCATTTTGAATTTTCTTCTATTTTGTTCAATTCTCAAAAATTTAATTTTCAATAGTTGAATTTGCAACTATTGCAAATTCAGCTTTCAATTTCAACTGTTGAAAATTCAACTGTTCAAAACCCCAATGTTGAAAAATGAATTATTGAAAATTCATGTATTAAAAATGCTATTTTTTAATTTTTGTTTTTGATTTTCAACTGTTGAAAATATAACTTTTTGAGTAGAACTGTTGAAAAATGAAATTTCAACAGTCAAAATTCATCTACTGAAAATTCAATTTTCTATTTTTCCCAATTTTAAAGTGTCGTAATTCCGTTTTCAATTTTCTTCAATTTTGATGAATTTTCAATAGTTGAATTTGCAAACTATTGATAATTCAGCTTTCAATTTCAACTGTTGAAAATTCAACTGTTCAAAACCCCAATGTTGAAAATTCAATTATTGAAAATTCATGTATTAAAAATGCTATTTTTTAATTTTTGTTAATGATTTTCAACTGTTGAAAATACAGCTGTTGAAAATATAACTTTACGAGTATAACTGTTGGAAAAAGAAATTTCAACAGTTCAAAATTCAACTTTTGAAAATTCAATTCTTTATTTGTCTCAGTTTTAAACTGTTCGAAATTCCATTTTCAATTTTCTTCAATTTTCTTCAATTTTCAAAAATTGAATTTCCAATAGTTGAATTCGCAACTTTTGAAAATTCAGCTTTCAATTCCATCTGTTGAAAATACAACTGTTCAAAACCCCAATGTTGAAAATTCAATTATTGATAATTCATGTATTAAAAATGCTATTTTTAATTTTTTCAATTTTTTTCTTCATTTTCAACTGTTGAAAATATAACCTTTTGAGTAGAACTGTTGAACAATGAAATTTCAACAGTCAAAATTCATCTACTGAAAATTCAATTTTCTATTTTTCCCAATTTTAAAGTGTGGTAATTCCGTTTTCAATTTTCTTCAATTTTGATGAATTTTCGATAGTTGAGTTTGCAAACTATTGATAATTCAGCTTTCAATTTCATTTGTTCAAAACCCCAATGTTGAAAATTCAATTATTGAAAATTCATGTATTTAAAATGCTATTTTTTAATTTTTGTTTTTGATTTTCAACTGTTGAAAATAAAGCTGTTAAAAATTAACTTTACGAGTATAACTGTTGAAAAATGAAATTTCAACCGTTCAAAATTCAACTTTTGAAAATTCAATTTTTTATTTTTCTCAATTTTAAACTGTTGGAAATCCCATTTTCAATTATCTTAAATTTTGCTCAATTTCCAAAAATTAAATTCTCAATAGTTGTATTTGCAACTGTTGAAAATTCAGCTTTCAATTCCTTTTTTTGAAAATACAACTGTTCAAAACCCCAATGTTGAAAATTCAATTATTGAAAATTCAGGTATTAAAAATGCTATTTTCAATTTTTCCAATTTTTTTTCTTCATTTTCAACTGTTGAAAATATAACCTTTTGAGTAGAACTGTTGAAAAATGAAATATCGACAGTTCAAAATTCAACTATTGAAATTTCAATTTTCTATTTTTCCCAACTTTAAACTGTTGGAAATTCCATTTTCAATTTTCTTCAATTCTGATGAATTTTCAATAGTTGAATTTGCAACTATTAATAATTCAGCTTTCAATTTCATCTGTGGAAAATACAACTGTTCAAAATCCCAATTTTGAAAATTCAATTATTGAAAATTCAGGGATTAAAAATTCTATTCTTAATTTTTTATGTTATAATTTTGGATTTTCAACTCTGGAAACAACAGCTGTTGAAAATATAACTTTTCTGAATACAGCTGTTAACAATTGAAGTTTTAACAGTTCAAAATTTAACTATTGAAAATTCAATTTTCTATTTTTCCCAATTTTAAACTGTTGCAAATTCCATTTTCAATTTTCTTCAATTTTGTTCAGTTTTCAAAAATTAAGTTCTCAATAGTTGAATTTGCAACTGTTGATAATTCAACTTTCAATTCCATCTGTTGAAAATTCAACTGTTCAAAATCCCAATGTTGAAAATTTATTTATTGAAAATTCAAGTATTAAAAATTCTATTTTTAATTTTCTTAATTTTAATTTCGGATTTTCAACTGTTGAAAATACAGCTGTTAAAAATATAACTTTTCTGAATACAACTGTTGAAAAATGAAATTTCAACAGTTCAAAATTCAACTATTGAAAATTGAATTTTCTATTTTTACCAGTTTTAAACTGTTGGAAATTCCATTTTCAATTTTCAATTTTTTTTAATTTTCAAAAATTAGATTTTCAATAGTTGAATTTGCAACTATCAAAAATTCAGCTTTCAATTTTATCTTTTGCGAATACAACTGTTTAAAACCCCAATGCTGAAAATTCAATTATTGAAAATTCATGTATAGAAAATGCTGTTTTTAATTTTTTCAATTTTTGTTCTTGATTTTCAACTACTGAAAATTCAATTTTTTATTTTTCTCAATTTCAAACTGTTGGAAATTCCATTTTCAATTTTCTTCAATTTTATTGAATTTGGAAAATTCAATTCTCATTTTTTGAATTTGCAACTATCGAAAATTCTGCTTTCAATTTCATCTGTTGAAAATTCAACTTTTCAAAACCCCAATGTTGAAAATTCAATTATTGAAAATTCATGTATTAAAAATTCTATTTTTAATTTTTTCAATTTTTGTTCTTGACTTTCAACTGTTGAAAATACAGCTGTTGCAAATATAACTTTTCTAAACACAACAGTTAAGAATTGAAATTTCAACAGTTCAAAATTCAACTACTGAAAATTCAATTTTCTATTTTTCCCAGTTATAAGCTGTGCGAAATTTCATTTTCAATTTTCTTAAATTTTGTTCAATTTTCAAAAATATGATTCTCAATAGTTGAATTTGCAACTATCGAAAATTCAGCTTTCAATTTCATCTGTTCAAAATACAGCTCTTCAAAACGCCAATGTTTAAAATTCATGTATAGAAAATGCTATTTTTAATTTTCTCAATTTTTGTTCTCGATTTTCAACTGTTGAAAATACAGCTGCTGAAAATATAAATTTATGAGTACAACTGTTGAAAAACGAAATTTCAACAGTTCAAAATTCAACTATTGAAAATTCAATTTTCTATTTTTGTCAATTTTAAGCTGTCGGAAATTCCATTTTCAATTTTCTTCAATTCAATTCAACTGTTCAAAACCTCAATGTTGAAAATTCAATTATTGAAAATTCATGTATTAAAAATGCTATTTTCAATTTTTTCAATTTTTCTTCTTCATTTTCAACTGTTGAAAATATAACCTTCTAAGTAGAATTGTTAAAAAATGAAATTTCAACAGTTGAGAATTCAACTGTTCAAACCCCCAATGTTGAAAATTCAGTTATTGAAAATTCATGTATTAAAAATG
>CAKNXH010001028.1:221552-241320 GCA_932178445.1 Andricus quercusramuli
AACAGTTCAAAATTCAACTATTGAAAATTCAATTTTCTATTTTTCTCAATTTTAAACTGTTGGAAATTCCATTTTCAATTTCTTCAATTTTGTTGAATTTTCAAAAACTGAATTCTCAATAGTTGAATTAGCAGCTGTTGAAAATTCAGCTTTCAATTTCATCTGTTGAAAATTGAACTGTTCAAAACCCCAATGTTGAAAATTCAATTATTGAAAATTCATGTATTAAAAGTGGTATTTTTAATTTTTTTCAATTTTTATTCCAATTTTTCAACTGTTGAAAATACAGCTGTTGCAAATATATCTTTTCTAAATACAACAGTTGAGAATTGAAATTTCAACAGTTCAAAATTCAACTATTGAAAATTCAATTTTCTATTTTTCTTAATTTTAAAATGTTGGAAATTCCATTTTCAATTTTCTTCAATTTTGTTGAATTTTCACAAATTGAATTTGCAACTTTTGAAAATTCAGCTTTCAATATTCTTCAACATTCAATAGTTGAATTTTCAAGTTTTGAAAATTTAATTTTTTATTTCCTTCAATTTTTAACGATTTGAATTTCATCGGTGAAAATACAACTGTTCAAAACTCAACTGTCGAAAATTAATTTGTTGAAAATTCAAATATTAGAAATTCTATTTTCGTTTTGGATTTTCAATGTTGAAAATACAGCTCTGAAAATCTAACTTTTAAAAATACAATGGTTACAAATTGAAATTGCAGCAATTCAAAATTCAATTGCTGAAAATTCGACTAATGAAAACTCAATTTTATATACATTTTCTTTAATTTTGAACTGTTCAAAATTCCAATTTCAATTTTCTTCAATTTAATTGAATTTAAAAAATTGAATTCTAATTAATTGAATCTGCAACTGCTGGAAATTCAGCTTTCCATTTTCTTCAAAATTCAAGAGATAAACTTTCAAGTGTTAAAAATTCATTTTTTTATTTCCTCCAATTTTCATAAGTAAGATTTTCATTTGTTGAAAATACAGCTGTACAAAACTCAATTGTAGGAAATTCAAGTAAAAAAAATTATATTTTCGAATCTTTCAATTTTTATTTTGGTTATTTATCTTTTGAAAATAAAGATGTTGAAAATGTAACATTTAAAAATACATCTGTGATAAATTGAATTTCTAAATAGTGGAAAATGTAATTTCTGAAAATCTAAAAGTTAGAAATTGTATTTACAACAGTTGGAAATTGAAGGAAATTGTACAAGGAATTTTTAATACTTAATTTTCCTCAATTTACAACAACTGCTAAAAATTTAATTTTCCTTTAATTAACAGCAGTAGGATTTTTAAATGATAAAAATCCAATTGTTCAAAATCCAATTGTTAAAAATTTAACCATTGAAAATTTCAATTCCAATCTTCGATTATCTTTAATTTTTAACAGTTGGAATTTAAATAGTTGAAAAGTCAACTATTGAGAATTTTATTCTCAATTTTCTTCAATTTTCCACAATTTACAAATTAATTTTCAATTTTCAAAAGTCTGATTTTTAACTGCTGGAAAAATGATTTTCGATTTTCTTCAATTTTCAACAGTTGGATTTTCAACTATTGAATATTAAATTCTTGAAAATTCATTTGTTGAAAATTCCACTATTAAAAAGTCATGTATTGAAAATTCATCTATTTAAAATATATTCAAATGTTGAAAATTAAAATTTCCATTCTTTTCCATTTTTGACAGTTCTATTTTCAACTGTGAAAAATTCAACTGTAGAAAATTAAACGGTTGAAAATTCAATTTTCAGATGTTGAAAATAATTCTTAATTTTCTTAAATTCTTAACATTTGTATTTTCTACTGTTAAAAATTCAGCTGTTGAGAATTCAATTGTTAAATATTCCATTATCAATTTTCTTCAATTTGCAACTGTTGAAAATTCAATTTTCAATTTCCTTCAATTTTTAACTCTTTTTTTATTATTTATTTTTCATTATTAACTTTCAACAATGTTCAACTGCTGAAAACTCAATTGTTCAAAATTCAATTGGAAAAAATTTAGCTATTGAAATTTGCATTATCAATTTTCGATTTTCTTCAATTTTTAATAGTTGGATTTTCAACTGTTAAAAACTGAATTCTTGAAAATTCACCTGCTGGAAATTCATCAATTTCCAACTGTTAAAATACAACTGTAGAAAATTCAATTCTTGAAACTTCAATTGTTAAAAAATCAACAACGGAAAATTGAAATTTCAAATGTTGAAAATTAAATATTCAATTTTTTAACAGTTCTATTCGCAGCTGTTAAAAATTTGAATGTAGAAAATTCAATTGTTGAAATTTTAATGTCTGAAAATTCAATTATTGAAAATACAGATTCAAAATGTTGAAAATATAACTCTTAATTTTTCTAAATTTCTAACATTTGGGTTTTCTACTGTTACAAATTCAGCTGTTGAGAATTCAGTTTGTTGGAAATTCAATTCTCAATTTTCTTCAATTTGCAACTGTTGCAAATTGAATTTTCAATTTCCTACAATTTTTAACTTTTTCATTATTATTTATTTCTTATTACCAAAATGAGAATTACAATGAGAATTGATGTATTTTGTTGAAAATTTGCATTTTTCTATAGAAATTTCATTTTCTCTGGGTACAAATATTAAGAATTGAACTTTTTTTTAGAGTGTGATGAATTGAACAATTTTTAAACAATTGAGAATAGATCAAAAAAGAATTTTTTTTTTAAGTTAAAGTTGGTCCTACGCAAGACATTTTAATCTGCACCCATAAGAAACAGTAAGATTTTACCCCCCCCCCCCCCTCAATCTTCATGTGTTATTATTGAATGACCTCTCAGTGACAGCATCGAATGTTACTATGAAGGTGGAATTATGACAAATGGAAAATTTTCTTTTCATAAAATATCTGCAACATGTTACAAAGCTAATAAAGGACCATCTGGTGTTTATCTCTCCAAACAGAACCTTTTTGTCTGACCACGAACGGGTGGTTCTACTCCTGGGGGAAAGAAACTCGTAAAAATAAGCACCAGTAGAGGTGGATTACTTTCGATTGTATCGGATTACCCCGGATTAACTGTATGTAGAGAATTACTCTAGATTACACAAAATTACTTAGGACTGCATAGAACTAATTTCGGCAACATAAAATTATGGTGTACACTAAACTCCCGGTTTAGCTGTTACTCAATCGGGGGAATCAAAACGTAAAGAGTCAGGGCCGCCTGAACCGTTTCCAACTGCAATGCATAATATTGCGCAATATACTCGACGGAGTATTCGCTCACTGCGGCCTTTCCGAGGCCAAAGTCGCAACCGTGTCTCAGCCTGCGCGCTGAGAAACTGCGTGGGCCAGCAATTCTTGGAATTACTAAACCAAGGGTCACTAAAACGCGGCTGTAGTGTATTTCCATGCCTGCACTAGAATCATCAAAATTTTTAATCAAGAAGGATTACTTTTCAATGGAATTGTTTAATTTGCAACAAAATCGATTAGCATTTTTAAGTTGAATAGATAAATTGTTAACTATATATGAATAACTTGATTGAATAAATTAGTTTTCAACAAAATAGTTAAATTTGCAAGAACTAGTCGAATTTCTCACCAACATAATTCTATTTTTATTCAGATAGATGATTTTTAAGGAAGAAGATTAAGTTTCTACCAGACCAGACGATACGATTTTTTTTTAAATATATGACTTTGAACAAAATGGTTGAATTTTAACAAAGTATTTCAGTTTTATGCAAGAAAAAATAAATTTTGAAGCAAGAATCCCAATTTTAAATACAACAAAAAAATGACATTTCAACAAAATACGTGCATTTTCAACTATGAAGACAAATTTTCACCCAACATGAAATAATTAATTTTACAACTAAAAAAATTAATTGCAAAAAAAATTTTCAATAAGGTACTCAAATTTACACTAATATTGTTACATGTTTTATCAAATAGATGAATTTTAAATCAAAAAAATTAACTATAAACTTAAAAATACGATTTACAGAAAAATACATGAATTTAAAACCGAATAGTTGAATTTCCAACAAAACAGTTCAGTTTTCAACTAAAAGGATTAATTTTTCAATCAACAATCTTAATTTTCTATGAAAAAACGCAATTTAAACAAAATATATCGGATGTTAACGAACAAAGACCAATTTTCAACCAAAAGTGCATTAGTTAACATTTCAGATAAGAAAATGATTTTAAAAAAAATCAACAGAAAAGATAAATTTTCACTTATATAGTTCAATTTGGAATAGGTATAGATGAATTTTCAAAAAAAAATCCTAATTTTCTACCAAAAAACGAAATTCTGGAAACAACATGAATTTTTGAGTGAGAAGGACACATTTTCACTAAAAAATAAAATAGTTAAATTTTCAGCTGAAAATTTTTTTTTTTCGAACAGATGAAAAATAATTTTCAACAAGATAGTTATATCTTAAACAAAGAAAATTAAATTTTAACAAAGTACCTGAATGTTCAACTAAGAAATACTAATTTTTACAAAAATGGAATAATTAAATTGACAATTTAAAAAATTGATTTTTAACAAACAAAAAAAACAAAGGATTTTTGAGAAAATATTTGAATTTTCACTTATATAGTTCGACTTTTTATTGATTAGATGAATTTACAATCATCAAGAAAAGGAATTTCAACAAAATATAAAATATGAAATTTCAACTAACAAAGATAAATTTCAGCAAAAAATGAATTGGTTAAGATTTCAGTTGAGAAAATAAAAAAAAATGCATTCAACAGAATGGAAACATTTTCACTGATATACTCCCATTTTTATTAAAATAGATGAATTTTCAAGCAAGAATCTTAATTTTCCACTACAAAACGCAATTCTCACAAAATACATGATTTTTTAAGTAAGAAAGGTAAATAAATTTTTACCAAAAACGAAATAGTTGAATTTTCAATTGAAAAAATTAATTTCGAACAAAAAGAAACACATTTTCAACAAGATATTTATATATTTTGAACCAAGAAAACGAAATTTCAGCAAAGTACTTGAATTTTCAACTAAGAAAGACTAATTTTCACCTAAAATGAATGAGTTAGATTTTCAGATAAAAAAATTACTTTCACCCAGAAAAATTAATTTTTAACGAACAAAATTAGTTTTCTACCGGAAGAGACGAACGATCGACAAAATATATGAAATTTTAACTAAAAAAGATCAATTTTGAACAAAAAGTGGATTGGTTAAGATTTCATTCAAGAAAATTAATTTTCAACAAAAACAACAAATTTTCAAGAAAATAGTTGACAATTATTTGGATTACCAATGTAAATTACTGAGAATTGAAGCTGTCACTCATGGTGGTTCGGAACCCATCTTAAACTGTAGGTCCCCCTCCCACCACCAAAAAAGTGTGTGGGGTGTGTGTAAAGAAATAGGGGAGAGATACAAAAAAAAATGTAAACCCTTAGGGGACATATTAGAAGCTTCCATTCCTAACTTAAATTACTTCAAAGTTGTAGATTACTCCAGATTAGAACTGAACTACTGCAAATTAGAGTTCGATTACGTTGGATTGAAAGTAGATTGCTCCGTTTGACAAGTGGACTATTTCGCATTAAAAGTTGATTACTTTGCGACAGTCAAAAAAGCAGATTCGTGAAATAGGAGCCTGGCAGGAGCAGACTCAGACCTGGCAGTAGACCTAGACCTGGCAGAAGCAGACCTAGACCTGGCAGAAGCAGACCTAGACCTGGCAGCAGCAGACCTAGACCTAGCAGAAGCAGACCTAGGCCTGGCAGAAGCAGACTCAGACCTGCTAGGAGTAGATCTAGACCTGGCAGAAGCAAACCTAGACCTGGCAGGAGTAGACTGAGACCTGGCAGAAGTAGACCTAGACCTGGAAGAAGCAGACCTAGATCTGGCAGGAGTAGACCTAGACCTGCCAGGAGCAGACTCAGACCTAGCAGGACAATTTCTGTGAGGAGAATGAGAAATTCAGGAACAAGAGGCATATCGCATAGGGTTGTCATGTTTATCATGTCTATGGGTTAGAAATTAGGCACGTGGAATGAGTAATAAGTCGAATGATGTTCAGAGTTCGCTCATCGCAAATTTATTTGTTTTCATAAATATGCGAAGATATGCGAAGATATGATACAAGGAGGTATTCCTCAGAAGTGTCGCCCTCACTGATGCCCCTCTGGAAGGTGATGCTGTTCGTTGTCACACGATAATTTCCAGATAAGAAAGTAAATCTAGTTTTCCAAAGAGACATGAATCCCTTTATGCATCTCATTAAATGTGGATGAACCTCCAAGCATTCCAATAGAAAGATTATATGTATATGATAGATTAAAATGACAGCTGTTTAGTATCTAATCTAGGCCATTCACAGGCAGCGCTGGAGGACTTCTGCGTCTTTGCAGACGCACCTGTCAATTAGCAGGTTCTCTCCGCAGCCTGCTGAGCCTTCTCTCGAGTTCAGGATAGCTGCGAAGGTCCTTGATATAGCCTGCTAGGACATGGTTAGGACTTTGGTTCCCTGGGTTGGAGAAGCCGTCTTCCTTCAGGAGTAGTGCCATTCATCCTAATACCAACCACTGCGGAATGGGCGTCTTCGACCTTAAACATGAGTTGAAGATGCAGGCCAGACTTTGATGTATAGAAAAAAACTTCTTCCACCAGAAGTTCTTGATACCACCTTTCTTCACTTCTTAGGCAGTGATTGATGAAAATTCCTCCTTAGATTGAATGTGGTAGTCGCAAAGTTCCTTTAAGCCCATGATATTCTTAGTATATTTCTTCAAATCCGGTGTTGAGGTCTTGTAAACCTCTTTCCAAGAAGCCTCTACATCGTCCGGCTTGGGTGGATTTTTGACAGAAACAGGGAGATCGCTGAAAAGGCGCAATGGGTCAGCGAGGAACTGTTGATCTTTTCTGACCAATCCCGTTCTTTTCTGTATTCTTTTCCTTGCGTCAGAGAACACCCGTCAACAATATGCTGCTTCGTTATCAGCAGTTTTGAATTGTTCAGTGTGTGAAGCTAGATCCTCACTTAGTGGACGAAGTTTTTCACCTCGTTCCATAAAGGCCTACCATATGTTCTGTAGTCAATCAGACACTGAAGACAGAATAAATTTTGTCATACCCATCTAATCTTCTTCTTTAGATGATGCAAGTGTCTTTTGGTCTTCTGATCCACTGTCGGTTTTAGCCTTCGACTGGAATCAGCCAAAGCTCTCACCGCACTATGAGCTAAAGAATGGTTGGACCAGAGGTCGGACTCCTCCGTGATATCCCCACGAAGGAAGGCATCCATTCTAGTCAGATCTTGGGGCTTAGGAAAAATCTAGATGCTAATGTTCCTCCTTTTCCTGGAATCGCTTTCATCTCTCAGGAGGTTCCTGGTTTCCGTGGTTGGTCTTGATCTCGGTTCCTTCTTTTTGTCTGCGGCTTGGCCATGCAGCAGTTGAAAAAACGCTTTGCGTTCATAAGCAAATTTTTCGGAGGTAGGTAGCTTGATTTCTCAAAGAGTTTTGCGGAACATGTTGAAGCTCTGGGTGTGTCTGGCACCACAGAGTATGCATACGTGCCATGAAGTCTCCCTAAACAGGGATAATGCTGGCATCATAGCTGTCCAGAAATTCATCCTTGAGTCGATTTTTACACCCTGTTTAGTTTCGCTGGAAGGACGGGTATCGCAGATTCAAGAGGCGCTGAATGGTGTTGAGATAACTGGTTTATTGCTACACTACAATGCACTACACTACACCACTCGAACATTGAACACATTGAACACTTGAACGTCCGCGCTGATTGACACACGACGAGTAACTGAACAGAATTGCCCGGTTGAGGCCTACCGCGTAGCCACACAAGCGCCGACATACGTCCGTTCGGGTAGGAGCAGGAAGAGTAACTGAGCGGAGTTGACGCGGGACCGTCGAGGAGAGGGACCACGACGGTCCTCAAGTGGCGCCCTCTACTAGAGACGAGGCGAAAACCAAACACACCCAATGGTAGCGGTTTGTTTCTTCGTCAACGTATTTCCAACTAAATAGTTTTCAGCACTACGCACTCTAGAGTGATGGGCATTCAAAAGCTTTTGGCTGTGTCATTATTGTTCACTCGAAGAAAAAATTTTGCCCAATTTACACACATCGTTGGGAATTTCAGTTTCAGTTGATTAAGACTTATTTATTAGAAACTTTATTATTACATTTCCGGTAAGAATAATTAATTTTCATCCAAGAAAAAGTAAAAACTATTAAGGCCATGTGTCGAGCGGGTCACGTGACTGGATTCCTACCTTACCGACAATTTTTTTATTTGTCAACTCATTTTCACACGTATATCCACATCAGGTTAAAAATTTGGGATAATGAATAAGAAGTGCTAAGAAAATGGCTCTTCTAAATTGTAATAATCATGAGAAAAGTTTTTTTTTGTAAACAATTTTTTGGGGGTTTTTTCATGGTTATTGAAGTTTGGGACCAGAGCCGCCTTTCTTAGTGCTTCTTATTTATTATCCCGAATTTTCAGCTCAAAGCGGCTATTCGTGTGAAAATAAGTTGACAAATAAGAAAAGTGCCGGTAAGATAGGAATCTGATCACGTGACACACTCATCACATGGCCTTAAATGAAACCAAAAAATGCAAATTTTCAATAGAACAATTACATTTTCAACCAAGAAAGATTTTTCAATAATTGAAGAAAAAAAATCTCTTCTAAAATGTTGAATTTTCATGTTAAAAACGAATTTAAAAAAAAAGTTGAATTCACAACTCAAAAATATGAATTTTCTACAAAAAATATTGAATTTTCGGCTTAAAAAGACGAGTTTTCAACAAAATAAGTGAATTTTCAATTGAAAAAGATCAAGTCTCTAGCAAATATGAAATAGCTACATTTTTAATTTGAAAAATTCTCTTTCAACGAAAAAAACGAATTTTCAAACAAATATTTTAATTTTTAATGAAATTTGTAACCCAAATGTTAATTTTCTACCAATAAAAGACAAATTTTCAGCAAAATAGATGAATTTTCAATTAAAAAATATCAATTTTCGATAGGAATAAATTTTTAAACGAATAAAATATATTTATAGCGAAATAATTGAATTTTCAACCAAACTAATGAATTTTCCACCAAAAAAATTGAATGTCTATGAAAAAAAATTTTGACGAAAATTAAGTTGAATTTTTAGTTTAAAAAATTGATTTTCAATAGCAACACTAATTTTCAACCATGGAAAAATTAATTTTCAATCAAAAAATAATTTTTTTACCAGAAGAGGATAATCTTTAACAAAATACATGCATCTTCAACCAAATATTTTGACTTTTGATAGAATTTGTAACCTGATTGTTGAATTTTCAACCAAAAAGGTGAATTAATCACCAAGAAAATATAGTCATCAATTTTTCACCAAAAAAGAATAATTTTTTTTTTTTCAAATGAATTTGATTTATTTGTTTAGTAAGAATGCAAGAATCAAATTTCTCTGTTAAAGAAATTATTTAATGTTTAGAGTTTCTGAAATAATTGTTTGAATTTGAAATAAAAATATTTTAAATGTTTAAATTCTCTAAACTTATTGTTTAACTTTGGAAAAACAATAATTTAAAAAATATATATTTCTGGATGGAAATTGTCTTTAAGTATTGATATTTTAGATTCAAACAATAATTTTAGGAACTTTGAACAAGAAAAAAAATTTTTTCATACAAATATTTGATTATTGTATTTTTTAAAAGTTGATGATATTTATTGAAAACCAATTTTGTTGTTGTTCCGTGAGTTTTATAATTCGAGAATTTTCTATCGGGAATTTCAAAATTCAGTTCGGATGTCTCATAATTCGGCAATTTTATATCGGGAATCTTCAAATTCGGAAATATTATAAACTGTCGGGAATTTTCTATTTTGATAATATCATGAGCTGTTCGGGAATTTTTTATTCGGGAAGTTGATTACATATTCGAAAAATTTTTATTCGGGAATTTGACAGTCATGAATTTTATTTTTTACGATTTTTCAGTTGTCCAAAAATTTTCAACTAAAAAAATATTTTTTCAATGTTTGTTATTTGAGATTCAAGCAGTAATTTTAGAAACTTTAGACATTGAAATTGAAAAAAAAGTGATTATTGTATCTTCAATAAATAAGATAAATCGGAGACTTTCGGTCTAAAATACAAACATAATTATTTTCCACTGAGGATTGGTCATGTGGTTTACTTCGTTTTTTAGTGTTTATTTATTTTTCTCAGTGCCTAATTCTTTTTCCTCATTTTCTTATTCATAAATAACAATAAATTCCCAGTGCTAATCTAAATATTATTTTAAAACAGGATTTATAAACTTTTAACATTGTATTTAACTCAGATTCTATATTTCAGTGACAGTTCAAGCACGTTTAACGTTCCCATGCGTTACGTTACGTCATCGGAATTTCATTCACACTTCGGTTCTCTCTCAATCCATGAAAGTTGTACTAAAACGTCGTTTAGTGGCATCAAAATAAAGTGGCATTAGAATGAAGCCACCCGTGACTATATTTTTTAGGGACTGTTTCGATACCGAAAACAAGCCTTGAAATGGTAATTTTTGAACTCCTGGGTAAAGTTTTTTAGGATTTTGAATTCTAAAACCGCACAGAAGAAGTTTGAAAAAACTGCACACATTGTGACGGGGTAACTTGTACCCCGCACAAATATATCACAAAACTATAAAATTCATCTTCAAAAATCATTTTACTGGGGATATGAGTTTGGAATCACGGATCAAACTCACGGGCTGTCTGCGAACAGTACTATACTTGCCGGGAATATAAGAGTTCCACGGCTAGTATTCCAAAGAATTCTGGTCTTTATTTAATTTTCATGAATTTACTTGGACTTTACATAAAATTAAACCAGTGAAAAATAGGAATAATTCATCACCTGTCAAAAACTATGGAGGTTAGGTCATCCGACCGGAACTACAAATTATCAGACCACGGGGTACCAAGTATATGATTCTCCGTATTTATTTTAATTTATTTTGTATTTCTTTTGTTTATTTCATATTCAACTCGGATGGAAGGGTGGATCACCCCCCCCCCCCACACACACACACACAACAATAACAACAACTGTCAGATTCTACGAGGTTGGCTGCATTGGATGTCTGCTGTCGTCAGGGACTAAGAAGAAGAGATTTTCCTGGCGCATGCGTAGTGGACGGGATTCCCATACATACTGGTGTCAACGTAGATCAGCCATTGGCTGTTCTTAAAGAAGAAGAAGAAGACGTACAAGAGCGCTCGGAAAAACTAGGAGCAAGCGGCCATGGAGAATCTGCGTGCTGACCCAAGTCAGCCCCACCCCTGGACCATCGACTAGCGGCAGGCGACGGAGGCTTGCGTGGCAACGCATGCTGACTGTGCGCCACCACGCTGCTGGAAACCGAACTTGGCGGTTGTCTTTCTCTTTCGACCGTCCTCTCACTCTGTAGTTCGACGCTCGTACTCGGGTGGCGCTCCGACTCCTATGAGAGGGAGAACAGGGACGCCACTCTTAAAAATATTCATTCGTGATTCTAAGCTCCGTGCGAGTACCTCGTGGTAGACGAGCAATTTTCATAAAAGGATTTTAAAACCAACCTAATCAAATTACTCTAAGGAAAGAATAAAAAACTGAGAGGACGAACAAGAGGAGGACGACTTCTGCCAGGTAGGTTTCCCTTGGTATCTTTCGCCTAGGGTAATAACTTCCTTCCTTTCAACATCGTGTGCCGAACTGGTAGGCACACGCCGTTGAAATTGCTACGTTGCTGACCTCGGGCAAGGTCATTATTGTTGACTCGCGCTTGGGAAATTGAGGTTTAAATTCTCATGTATTTTGTGGGTCAGCAGGAACCCCCGCTAGAGCAGTATAACTCAATACTTTAATAATCATAAAATACTGAAATGTCAAGTGGCCACTCGGACCGCTCGAAATAAAGAAAGTTCTGTCACGATCAAAATGGCGGTACTCGTCATACGGTATGAAATGTCGGCGTTTTCCAGAAAGTAACTCTTGTTGAGTGGGGCGAAGGCCCACTCATTGTAATTATTTGTTGTGAATTATTAATGCGAATACTAAACGTGAGTTAATTATATTTAAAGTGAATTGAACAATGTGTGAATTATATTTATTCTGACCCTCTGCGTTAATGCTTACCGGCCCACTCTACTGGAGCTATTGGGCAAGCTAGTCTAATAATTTAAGAGGTAATGGAAACTAAAGTTCGGGAAAAATTAAACGTCCTTTTGCATTTTGATAGTTTTAAGGTAGGAAAACTATCTGGCGCCCTTGAGGCAATTCTCGGACTCATTCTGAGTCCATATTAGATCAAAAATAAGAGTCAAATTAATGAAATATGAATAATTGGCAAAATGTAGGTTATAACATGTAAACAAAGTTATTAAATATTCATTATTTCTGCATTGTTGTACAATTCTCTAACTCTACTACTCTACCTATCGGTAAGGGAATGAGAAGCAACATTTTTGTCTGATTTTAGAGAAGGCACCCCGAGAATCATGGAAGGTTGAAGCTTTACAAATTATAATACATTAACTTTTTATTGTAATTACCAGTAACTTGTAATATGTTGATCTTAATTCGCATGAAAAACAATATTATATTTTAGTTTTACATTTTTTATATTGAATTAGTGGTGTGGAGGAATGTCGTTTACATTCACTATTTTGAAACACTTTGAGATTAATGAACGGGACGCTAGTGGAGCCTCCTTGATTTCTGCTCGGCTCATTTCTTCAACCACGCCGCTGTTCATGTTTATTTTTGCCCGTTTTTGAAAGCCAGATACTATGTTTGTATACATTCCACGAAGATATTTGTTACACGGCAATATTGCCAAGACGTCACCATTGGACGTTGATAATACACTTTGTTCTGAGCTTGGCATGGGCCCAAGGATATGACCTTCCAACCTCAAATAAATTGGTTTATCACGAGGAAAAGTGTACCTTCGAATTTCGAATCGCTGGTCCGGATTCACGTTGGGAATAAGCCGAATAAATCTCAGTTGCTCAAGTCTATATCCAAGTATGCGTAAAGCATATTGCCTGGCAGGAGGAGACCTGTTTCTGGCAGGAGGAGACCTGTTTCTGGCAGGAGGAGACATTGTTATGGCAGGAGGAAACCTTGTTCTGGCAGAAGGAGACCTGGTTCTGGCAGGAGGAGACCTGGTTCTGACAGGAGGAAACCAGGTTCTGGCAGGAGGAGACCATGTTCTGGCAGGAGGAGACCTGGACCTGACACGCAGGGGAGACTCGACAAAAGGCAAAGAGCTGACCCGAGAACCCGGAAAGTGTGGTGTGGCAGGAAGTAGAGACCTTTCAGGAGAATGCAATATGCCAAAAGAATAACAAGTTCTAGAATGAGGAGCAACAGGGAGCCCATCAGGCGAACCATCGGATTGTGAACTCAAAGCTGCAACAAGAAACAGATGATTATATTCTTACTGTGTATTTTCTTCGAGCTTATTTTGCCGGTTCTTAATTTTTTCCTCCGGCAGTAGGGATAAAATATAATGCCTTATTGGTACCATATGTAGAGCCGCACATATGGTACGTATTTTGTATCAATTGGGGCACATTTTGAAATCTATTATTTTGAACACACACATTTTGCACAAATTGTAATTTGCAGAAAGCTTCAAAATTTAACTAAAATTATAGATATATTATATTATTATATTAACCAATAGAATTGATGATGACCGCTAAGGTCAGGACGACAGTAGAAGCCATCATTGTCTTGTCTAATCAGAAGAAACACTAATTAATGTGTGACCGAAGAATTGGCTTTACATTGCAACTAATAAATATTCTCGTGCTTTAATGGATTATATAGCACATATATCGTATAGTCGTTATCTCATAGGCTTTATGCGAACATTTCATCAGAGTTGGGACCATTTGTGGTTTTAATAAACTTATATAAATTCGATAAAAATATGTTTTTCTCAGTAACAACAAATTTTCGGGTTTTCCGGTCAAGCGGCCACTATTTTACTAATTTAAACTAATAATTATTCATATTTTATGATTAAAAAAATACATTTTTTTACTTTTTGCTCTATCCACCTGATTAAAACTAAATTTCAACTAGAAGTCAGTAGCCAGAGACTTACGATACAATTTGCATTAATTTTTGACACCCTGCATAGTTTTTAAAATATTATCATTTATGTTTTTGAGAAAAAAAGTAACATTTTTTTTTTGATTGTCATAAAGGAAAGGAAGATTCGAGAAAATTGAACATATTTCTTTGAAACCTAATAGGATATAAGGTATTGGTTGAAATCGGTAAACCTACGTAGATACGCGTAGATACTACGTAGATACGCGTTCCCAGTTCAAATCCGGGCTGAGGCATATTTTTTTTAGTTTCTCCAGAAAAATTATAAGAAAAAAAGTATAAAAATCTGTTCAAAAATCCTTTTTTAGCACTAAATCCATACATTTTGAACTTCAGAAAATACTGCCCCTCTTCATAATTAAAACGAATTTTAAAAAATGAATGAAAAAAAGTCTGCTAATATAATCAATTACGAATATTTTCTCCACTTATCTGAAAGACAATATTCATTTCAAAGTCTCAGTGAGAAGGCTTGCAAAATTTTTATACCTCTACAATAAAACTGTGCTTATGTCATAATGTATTACATTTAATCCTAGTCGGCTATAAAATTATCTGAGAATTTATGCATTAATTAAAAATGTACAATTTCTGGGGTTTATTCTTTAAATCTTTTTTCTGTTCCTTTTTTTGTGAAGAAGCACCAAATTTTTCATTTATTAACAAATACAATTTTTTTTATTCAATTCTTTAAGTGTTACATTTGAAATTAATAAAGATGATTAATATTTCGGTTTATTTTTTACAAAAAAAAATTTAAACAAGTAGATGAAAATTCAAACAAAAAATATTAGTTTTCAACAAAAAATGGTATGGTTAAATTTAAGTCATAAAAATTATAATCCTCAACCAAAGGACAGACGAATCCTTAACGAAGCCTGAACAGATGAATTTTCAAAAATTACATGAACTTTGAACAATATTTTTAATGTTCATCTAAAAAAGATACATTTTTAACTAAAATTATGAATGTTCAACTACAAAAATTGATTGTTAAAAAAGCTAATAAAATTCAAACCAAGTAGTTGAATTTCCAAACAGAAACGAAAATTTAAAACCAAGAAGATTATTTTTAAAACATGCAACAAATATAGTGAATTTTTGACAACAAAATTAATTTTTGATAAAAAAAGTCGAATTTTCATAAAAAAATATTGTTCAATCCAGGAAGAAATTTTTTTTCAATTTTTCACAATATAGTTTAATTTTCAACTAAAAAATATTACTTGATGAAGAAATTAATAAAAATGACTCATATTACGATTTATTTGTTACAAAAAAAAAAAATTAACCACGTAGATAAATTTTCAACCAAAAAATATTAGTTTTATAAAAAGAAAAAATGGTATAGTTAAATTTTCAGCTTATAAAAATTATAATTTTCAACCATAATTGTTACAATCTTAACCAAAGAAATGAATTTTCAGCAAAAAAAAAAATGAATTAATTAAGAAGGCCTTAAATTTTCAAAAAGAAATTGCTGAACTAAATAAATTTGATTTTTAACAACGCAATTCAATTTTAAGCCAAACAGTTGAATTTTCAATTAAGAAGGATAAATTTGCAATAAAATAGTTGAATTTTTAACCAAAGAGATGAATTTTCAACTTCAATGATGAATCTTAAAAAAAAATTAATTTTCAACGAAGGAGTTTAAAGTTTAACCTGGTAGCTTAATTTACAAATAAATAATTCAAACTTTCAAACAAGCAGTTGAATCTTCAAGCAAAAATAAGAATTTTCAACATATATAAGATTTTAATTTTCTACCAAAAAATATGATTTTTTAACAAAATATGTGAATTTTTCACGAGATAGTTGAATTTTTAACTGAAAAATGTAAATTTTCAACCAAAAATGAAATATTCGAAATATTAGTTCAAAAAGATAATTTTCAACAAAATAGTTGAACTTTCAACGCAAGAAAAACTATTATTCAATTTTCAACGTTTTTAAGTTTAACCTGTTCAAATATTTTTGACACTTAATTATTATATGTTAAGAGCTTTCAATTTAAATTTAATAAATTTTGGACGGTTCAAAAATAGTATTCAAAAATCATTTTTGGATTTTAATTAAAAATTTAACAACATAAAAATGTTTAATTATTGAGGCTTGCAATTCGAAATACATCAAACTTCAGAAATTTGTAAGATTCACTAAATATTTTTCAATTTCAAACACAGTTAATTGTAAATTAAAATCTATGAATTTAAAACCATATCACTTTAAGAGTTTCAATTTTTTTTAAATTAAAAAGCCAGTGAGATAGACGGAAAAAGGCAAATTTTTATATTTAATTATCTTGAATGTTATTGAATTACGTTGCTGACTATAAAACTATTTCAATTCGATGTCATTCATTTTTGATTAAATTAAATTAAAAATATATTACAAATCAAGTTGTTATGTTTAAATTGTTGGAATTTTTTTCTTTTTTTGGTTAAGAATTAATTTTCTCAATTAATTTTAGAAAATTATCTTTTTGGTAAAACATTTACCTATTTTGTTGAAAATTCGTTTTTTTGGGTGATCATTATTTTTTCACTGAAAATGCTACTTCTAATGTTGGTTGAAAATTAATTATTTCAACTTAGAATTTAATTATTCAATTTTCGTTAAAAAATGTATCGTCTTCAATTGAAAATTGAATTATTTAGTTAAAAAATCATGTATTTGGTTGAAAATTCGTTTTTTTTTTTTTTTTTTTTTTGGTGGAAATTATTTTTTCATTGAAAATGTTACTTCCATTATTGGTTAGAAATTAATTTTTCATCTTCAAATTTAATTATTTAATTGTTGGATGAAAATTTATCGTCTTCAGTTGAAACTTAAACTGTTTGGTTGAAAATTCATGTATTTGGTTGAAAATTGTTTTTTTTTTTTAATGAACATTATTTTTTCACTGAATATGATACTCCTACTGTTGGTTAAAAATGGACTATTTTAACTTAGAATTTATTTGTTCAATTTTTGTTAAAAAATGTATCGTCTTCAATTGAAAATTAAATTATTCAGTTAAAAAATCATGTATTTGGTTGAAATTTCTTGTATTTGGTTGAAAATTCCTTGTTTTTTTTTTGGTGGAAATTATTTTTTTACTGGAAATGTTTCTTCCATTTTTGGTTGAAAATGTATCGTCTTCAATTGAAACTTAAACTGTTTGGTTGCAAATTCAAATATTTTCTTGAAAATTGTTTTTTTTTGGGTGAGCATTATTTTTTCACTGAAAATGTTACTTCCATTTTTGGGTGAAAATGAATTTTTTAACTTAGAATTTAATTATTTAATTTTTCGTTCAAAATTTATCGTGTTAAATTGAAAATTAAACTTTCTGGTTGGGAATTCATGTATTTTGTTGAAAACTTGTAGTTTTTTTCCTGAGTAAAAATTACTTTTTCACTGAAAATGTTACTTCCATTTTTGGTTGAAAATGAATTTTTTAACATAAAATTTAATTATTTAATTTTTGGTTACAAATTTATCATCTTTACTTAGAAAGTAAACTATTTGGATGAGTATTCGAACTATTTTGTTAAAAATTCTTTCTGTTTTTGGTTTAAAGTTATTCATCTTTAGTGCAAAACTCAACTATTTGTTAGAAAATTGATGCATTTTAGTAAAAATTTATGTTTTCTGGTAGAAAACTAATCTTTTTGATTGAAAATTTATCTTCTCAGTAAAAAATATAGATATTTTTTTAAAAATTCCTTTCTTAAGTTTGAAAATTAATTTTTTGAAGTTAAAATTTATCTTTTTTAGTTAAAAGTTTATCTTCTTTATTGTAAACAATGTATTTTGTCGAAATGGTTAATTATTCTTTTTCTTAGTTATTTAATTTATTATTATATTCATTACTCTTTTCCATAAGATTGTCTACCCCCCCCCCCCCCCCCCACAAGAAACAGGAAGATTTTACACAAATTGAAAAAATTTTACCAATAATTGTTACAAATTAAAATAGTGCATATTTTTTTCCAACTAGTAACAAACGCAAACTTTCATAAGCTTGAGTCACAAGCTGGAAGCAAATTCTGCGCGTTAATAGCTTTCTAAATGTCAAAATACTGGAAAGTAATTCCTGCAACTTTTCTAATTAAGCGAGCTCGTTAAAAAACGGATTTATCTCTCCACATGATAAATCTCCCCATTCTCGGTGGTAATCAACTTTCAGTTAAAAAAAATTTTAAATATGCAAAGAAATTGTATTTTGAAGGCAGTATTCTCAAATTTTATTAAGTAATTTCGTCAGCTCAATATTAATTTATTATTATCAATTTTCAATGTATAATATAATCGAAATTATTATTATACTAATATTTGTGAAAGATAAATTCTCACAAAGGAAATCAATTTTTTATCAAAAGACGAATCTTCAACAAAATGCATGCATTTTCAATAAAGAAAATCAGTTTCCAATACATACAGAAAAATATTCAACAACGAAATTAATTTTCAATAGAATAGAATAGAATAGAATAGAATAGAATAGAATAGAATAGAAAGAATAGAATGAAATAGAGTATAATAGAATAGAACAGAATAGATTAGAATTAAATAGAATAGAATATAATGAAATTTTAAAAATTATTATTATATTAATATTTGTTACGTAATTAAATAATAGATATTTAGGGGTTTCGCATATCGAACAAAATAGCTGAATTTCCAACCAATAAGATTTTATACCAACAGAGAAACATTTTCAAGCAAACTATACGAATTTTCAAAAATAACAAAATTAATTTTTGACTATAGAGCTGCTCTATAATAAAATATTTTTTCTTACAAGCAAAATATTTGATTTTTTAACAAAATAGTTGAACTTTTAACCTAATAGTTATCATGTAAAGAAAAGAAAAGACACACTTTTTAGAATATAGTTGAATTTTCAACAACAAAAATTCATTGTTACTTAAGAAAGATGAATTTTCCACCAAGAAAATCAATTTTTTATGAAAAGACGAATCTTCAACAAAATTTTCAGCAAAGAAGATCAATTTCTAATCCAAAAAAAGAAATATTCAACAATACAATCAATTTTTAAACATACTGTTACATTAGTAATAAAAAAGTTGGGCTATTAAGCAAAAATAAAATTTTTCATAAAGAGGAATTTTCAGTCCAAAAGGACTAATTAAAAAAAAGGTGAATTATCAACCAAGAAGAATTGTTTTCTACTAGAGGAAGAAGCTTGAACGAAATAAATGATTTTCAACAAGAAAGATTAATTTTAAATGAAGAAGATTAATTTTCTACCGAAAAGTATAATTTTTATGAAGAGAATTAAATTTTTAAGCTAAAAGGTAGAATTTTTATTAAAGCGGTGATGATGAATTTTCAACAAGAAAGTTAATTTTCAATCAATGAAGACGAATCTTCAACAAAATGCATGCATTTTCAATAAAAAAGATCAATTTTCAATACAAACAGAGAAATATTCAAAAACAAAATTAATTTTCAATAGAATAGAATATAATAGAATAGAATAGAATAGGGTAGGATAGGATAGGATAGGATAGGATAGGATAGGATAGGATAGGATAGAATGGAATAGAATAGAATAGAATAGAATAGAATAGGATAGAATAGAATAGA